>OX235274.1:117228319-117285339 GCA_944472155.2 Trichobilharzia szidati | reverse complement strand
CTAACTGCCTTTCCTTATTTCTAATTGGTTCAATCCGAATTCACTGCTATCGTTCGGCCCAAGAAAGGAATGTTTTCTATTATACTATTTTGCTGGTGGTATATGGGCAATGTATCATATTGTTATTATTTATTTTAAACTCTCTTCCCTTCTCGATGGTCATATATACACTAAATAGACAAAACAGTATATACACTACAACATTGTGTTAGAAGTTCTGTGGAAAGGATTTTCGCTTTTTGCTTCAAAACGAGTCAAAGGATCTCCTCATCATGCAGGTTGTCTGATGTATTATTTTGATGTGATAGTATTCTTGATATTAAACAGCAGAATAATTTTTCAAAAAAACACATCACAACCTACTTGATTGAGGGGCGCTTAGACTTTGTACATCTCATCTCAAGTGAAAAGATAAGTTTTAAAGTTGATTGATTTAAATGTATTCTACAATCTGTTATAATAATGCATGCATTTCTCTTGTTGTTTTTTCCGCTTCTGAAGTGTTAACTAATAGATTGAAAGGTTTATATGCTGTGGTTTTTCTGCTTCATATTGAAGTACTGGCGGCCTGCTTAAAACTTGGGCTACCAAACGCTTCCACCGCTTTCTATTGCATATATTTTCTCTCTTTCTGTTTGTTTTAATCGATTAGGATATGACCTCTAGTGGTATTATCTGCTCTTGTAACCATTTAAAGTGTTTACTAGCTTCTGATTCTCAGGTTCCAACTAGAATTGAGGAAAGGGCTGTTTGTGGGTGGAAACGTGTCCCAATACATGAGATAACTTTGACTGGATACTAGTAACTAGTGTGATGTGTCTAGCCCTTTGTTTGGTGCAGACTGAATTCTATCAGTCAGGTTTGCAATGTGGCCACCATCCTAGGTCAATCACAAACCTGAATACCTCAGTGGTAACGTCTCTGAAGGGACATGAGTCCCTTCAATGCTGCAGATACGCCTTGCTGACGAGTGCGAACTAGTGTTGTGCTGCTATATTTTGACTAAACTAGAGTACACGTATATTCTAGTATTTCCTCGCGTTTATATTTGTGTCCTAACGTTGTGATTACTCGACATCCACAACGTAATTCAAAAGGCACTTGCGAAGGAATACGATAGTGTATTATTGCAGCAATCAAAATTCAAAAATCGAGCGAGCACAAAAGTATCAATTGTTAACATGCAAGATTTAGAGTAATAAACAAATCAAAGTCCAATTGCATAGTGAAAGTATACTGCGATGATGAGTAATAAAACGGGTCACTACACTAGCACGAAACCTAGGTCAGGCAAGGCTTCCTGTGGCCGATTGCCTCCAACCATCTAATATCATCACATGTGATAACTCTTCTTCAGTTTTGTCCTTGGGTCTCAAAATGTACTTGGAAACATCTTATAATCGGCTTTCAACTAGATATCGTGGGTTTCTTGAAGAAGGAGACAAAGCAGATATATCATAGTGGAAGGGTTTGTGCTACAGCTCAGAGATCATTGTGTTACAGGATATACTGTCAATTAATGTTTTACTTGAAGATATCATGCAATAAGCTCCTCTGACAATTCTGTACATTTTATAAATACTGTCCAGAATAAAGACGTTATTATTACTAAGTTAGCTTTGAAAGCTTTGCGAATCAGCTAAAACAATATTAGAGTAGATTTGTAGCTCATGTGGGGATGGTTCTGATTTAGTTGTGTTCTGGATTTAATTGCGAAGCTTTCGTTGTCCTTCTAGACAACATCTTCAGGACAGGTTTAACTATAGAACGAACTTATTTGAATTCTCGTTGAATGGTGATATAATTATATCTCCTAACAACCACTATCATAATTAGGGCAAGAGTAAACAATAGACACAAAAGTTAAATGACCTTGATTTGACTAATCAGATAGCTCAGCATTACAAATGGTTCCTAGTCATAATCCTCTTTGAAAATGTCGCCTAGATTTGGTTTTTGACTTCTCTGTAGATAATGTATTGTTGATAGGGAGGAATAAAACATGCATGTGTGGAGGGATAATAACTCTGGAAAAGTATTGACGGGCTGTTGATGGTTATACATTCAGATACAACCGCTTTATATGAGGAAGTCTGTATAATTTGGTAAGTCATACGTAACTGGTGATTTTTTAGACACTTGCTTCTCGAAATCTAAGCTCTCTCTTAGTAGTAATATATTGCGTATATGCAACTAGTGTCTGCTACAGCTGGAGAAATAGAGAACACATTGGTTTTATATGTCTATAAGCACTATCTATGAGAATCTGGGACCAGTTTTAGCAGCTTATTAGAGATATATACCCTAGATGGTTCATTTTTATTACATAAATATCGTAGAAACAATTCTTTGTAAATTGAGTACCACTTTTCACCTAGAAGGATCTGATTGGCTGTTTCAAGGTCATTTAACTTTGTTGTCTATTGTTTACTCTTGCCGTAATTTAGTTGTTCATTTACGTCTCTGTTCATGATTTTTATTGACTTGAAGTTTGAACTTTCTTGTCATGTGATTTATTTTTTATTCATTGGTAAATTTTGGTCATAGTAATGTGTTTGTTAATGGCTGATTTATCTGAGTATCAGGTTTCTAGAAATTCCCGGGACTGCATTTTGGGTGTATCGTGAAAATCAATGCACATAGATCAAAATCTCAACTAGAATAGCAATAACCGAATGACTCGCAAAGTAAACTGTGTATAGACATTGTTTAAGGGTTCAGACACACTGTGGTGCTAAGGGGAATAGAAGGGAAATATGTACTAACTGTCTACAAAAGGGATAAATAGCCATACAGTTTCATCATTTAGTGTTTAAACTCAAGTCGTAATATTCACTCTACTGTCCATAAAAAATATCTCCGAAATAATGGCGAAGACAAAGACCCTTTTGAAATAAAGATAGAACACTAGCCAACACGATTACTTTATTCAGCATTGTTCAGGAAAAAAGATCCAAAAGGAAAAGAATATAAGATCAATACCATTTACAAGATATATCGCATAAACTGCAATAAACACTACTTTGATTAAAATAGGTGTAGGAGATAAATTAGCTGTGAAAGACACCATATATATTCTTTCATATCGACGCATGTAAATAATTATGAACATCAATTTCATTGAAATAGCGCAGAAATTTTAAGCAGAGTAAACACCAAAAATACCAAGATGAATCAGCCATTAACAAACAAATCACTATGAAATCATATCATTCTATTTCACAGGTTCTCATCAGCTGCAAACTACCTGAAATTACAATGGTCATAATGGTTTCTCTATTACCTTTCAAAGACTGAGGTATGAAATGTCATTAATTATAACCATTGCAATTTCAGGTAGTTTGCAGCTGATGGGAACCTGTGTAATAGAATGATATAATTTTATACTGTAAATCTGGTCTTTCTTTCTCTATCGAAATTTATCAAGGGAACCAAATGTATGAAATAACTATAAACCAAATTTACCGACAAGAAAGTTCAAATTCCAAGTCAATAAAAATCATGAATAGAGACTTGAATCAACAGCTAATCCCGACAGTGGTTGTCAGGGGATAAAATTATATCACCATTCACGGGGAATTCAAATAACTTCGTTCCATATTAAAACCTGCCTTGAAGATGTTGTCTAGAAGGTGGACAATGAAAGCTTCATAATTAAATTCAGCAGCTCAGGGAACACAACTAAATGAATCTAAAATCAAACCAGCCTAAGTTACCAACAGTTCCAAAAATTGCCTTATTCTTACAAATGCAGTTCCTTGGGGACAACATCAGCGAGATACTAACACAGTGCCTTAGAAATGCGGTAAAAACAGCATTCCCTGCTGCCGAATTACGTTGTGTCTTCAAAACCACTCCTCTTTTGCGTTCGGGAGTAAAAGACAAACTGCCTAATTTCGCCTCTTCCATGTGTATCTACCAATTTAACTGCTCCTGTGGAGGGAGCCAGTTACATAGGCCGTACAATTAGACGTGTTTCGCGTCGAATTTCCGAACATCACCCTGCGTGGTTAAGCAAGGACAAACAAAATCTATTCGCAGTGCTATTCTATCTCACCTTGTGGATAGAGAACACAAGATTGACGTTAGCCATGCTTTCAGGGTCATTTACCGCATACCTACTAATCTCAGTTTGCCTTAAGAGTTCGACTTCTAAATATTGCTGAGGCTGTGGGGATCCATATTAGCAAGCCTAATTTGTGCATCCAACAGAAGTTAGTTCAGACATTATCATTACCTTGGCCATCTAGGTTTGAATAATCGTAAATTTTTGTAGAAATTTCCTTCATTATAGTTGATATTCTATTTGCTACTATATCTTTATTATTATTCTTATTATTTAAACATCTCTAATGCACTGTAATTCCATTGTGATCTTACTTTACAAATCGATATTATTTAAAAACCGCTAACATTGTTATTGACTACTATTCTAGAATGTTCTATGTATATAAGCATACATATATATATATATATAATTGTAGAGCCAGAAGAGGAATTTATTGAAAAGGATATTCTTTGCTCAATCATTTTGTGTTTTATAAATCAAAGGAGACAATACTGCGTCACCAATATCATTCATCTGAGCTACAAGTCTTTGTCATCACTGCTTCATTAATCTGCCAGCCTCTATCAACTTGATATGATTATGAGCAATAGTTTGTGCTCGAAACGTCATCAGTTAATATAACTGTACAACACTGTGTGATTTATCAAAATAAAATCTTAACCATTATGGAGTTATACTCTACCACAGTGCCCAAGTTTTATACTTATAGCCTCTATCATCTCAGCGAAGTTAACCAATAGCAGCCTACCATGGTATATGACCTCTGACAACCGATTAGATTTATAGGTTGTGAATGGTCTTCAAACTTGCCTTGTAATCGGGAGGTCCTGGGTTCGAACCTTGGTGGTGGGTGCATGCTACTAAAGAGTCTAAAACTAAGACGAAACAGCTATCCAGTACTATTAATATATGTATAAAACTTGGGCACTGTGGTAGTAAGTAATTCCATATTAGTTTGTTTATTTGATATATCACACAGTGAAACAGTATTATTTACTGGATGACGTTTCGAACAAAATTTATTGTTCATAATCATATCAATTATAATCACAAGACTTCGAAACTTGAGTTTTATAGTTTTCTTTGTTCTCTCCTATTTGTTGTTTGGGTAGTAGAATTTTCCAGATATCAGGGACAGGTGATGAATCATTCCTATTACATGTATTTGTAGTTGATTCGATAAAGAAAGCTTCTGTTATCAGTCTCTCCCTATACCCTGTGACATTAGATTTTAAAACTGTCATCCTATCCCATCCTATTGTGTGGTTGTGTGTAACTGCATGTAGTGCTATAGCTGAACTATTCTCTAGATTTCTTATCTTATTCGGGTCAACCAATCTAGATTTCGCTAGATTTTTATGCTCGGCTAGTCTGACTGCCCCTGTTCTACTAGTTTGACGTATGTATTTGACCTGACAATCATTTCAAGCAGGGTATGAGATAAACTAAATTGTTTTGTTTTAACGGCTCTACAGGATCCTTTAACCGACAAAGCTTGTTTCTAATTGAGTTTGTGGGTTTGAATGCCATTTTTATTCCTGCCTTGTTAAGAATTTTGCGTAAGGCTTACGACGTTCCTTCCTTGTATGGATCCAGTACTCCCTAGCTGGTTTACCAATGGTTCTCTAACCGATGTCAGCTTATGGTCAAATCCCTGCAAAACAAGATTTGAAAATTCAGCAAGGTTGGTCGTTCCACTTGAATCTAATAGTTTGTGTGGACCTCATACTATTTTAGATATTGAACGATGGTCATTTAAAAATGGCATCTATGTGTCACCAATAGTCTCTAGCCACTAGCTGTCAGCATCCCATGGACCCCAACCGAGCAACCTACACCACCTTATATGACTCAAGTCAACCATCAACGTCTTCATGGACTAATGCCTGATCTTCGCCAACACAACCCCATGTCAGCTAACATACCTCAATGAAGAAGGCAATGACTCAGAATGCCCGAAACGCGTCTTAGCTATTACAATTAATTCACCTTCACAACTTCATCGATCGATACTTCCTCCTTACCGAACACTCTCTGCCTCGTCTGAGGATTGCTCATCATATCATGACACTTAACACGTGGGACAGAACGTAAACATATGTGGTCGAAGACGGCTAACCTCTTCATGTTTTCCATTTTCAATGGCCATCTCTCACAGCTGTTAAGGAGGAAAAAGAGAAGTTATGAGTAGTACACACGTCCTTTGATCGACAGCTGGATTTCACGTCTACACTAGAGATGACGTAAGTTGGCGAATCCCACATAAATCTTGAAGTGGTCAATTCACTCTACTACTTCATTCCTTGTCTTTAAGCCAGAAGTCAGCACACTTCAGTCGTGCAACATCATGTTACATTTTAGAGGAGCAAATCGCCAGCTAAAAACATTCGAAGATTTCTGTTCAAGGCGTTCAGAAGACTGTGGAGTGGGTAGGACGGGACTGGTACCAAATGATCTACATCTTGATTAATTCAATGATATTTTCTCCCTTTATAGGTATATGTCCTCACGTGACGTATCTGTTTAGAGGTAAGGGATTGATAGGATGCCGCATAAAATAGCATATCATCTTTCCTCATGAATCGTGTGATTTATCTTATAATGGAGTCACTGTGTGAATGTATCATTTCTCACGCGTATTGTAACTTAGTGTGTGTGTGTGTGTGATCAATTCATCATATTTGTCTCACCTTGGTCTTTGTCGGATCGCCAACCAATAAGAACCATCCATTCTCATGACTGTGAGTCGACTTTATTATGGTAAAGAAAATGTATTGATAAATGTCATGTGTTGTTTCCTAAAATATACAATATCTTACAATCACAGACAAGCCTTTGTCTTTTGATATTTGCATGGCTCAGTGAATCGGAAGGTACAACGGACAAATAGGCGTATTAGCTTACCAGTCGAGTTTATTACCGTTATAACAATTAGCAGGCACATACATAACAATTCGGCGACGAGTTTATTCACTTCAGTGCCGATATATAACAGGAGTGTAATGGATTAGAAAGCGATTTAATTTCATTATGAACGCCAAAATATAAAATACACCTTACTTATATATATATATATATATATATATATATATATATATATATATTTGATTACAGCTTGATGCCACACCGTATTTTCAGTACAAGTACGTCATTTTCAGCATGGATATCGGTAGCCCAAATTTTGCAGGCGGACCATAGATATCGGGTGTGCGTCGGTAGGGGATCGAACCCCAGACAATGTGTTTGGTCGACGAGAGTCCTAACCATTGTGCCACCGGCGCACAACTCATGATTTAGCGCGACTGCCACCAACCAATGTCATCGGTAGGAGCTGCATCCTCACACTTGACTGGTTGGACCTCACTGGTCATGACTTCTCCCTAGAACTCCAGGAAACTCTGTCCTCTAGCAAGTCACTAGCGAGCATCAGATTAATTTGTAAGGACTGGATATGTTTATACGAGTTTGACCAGGGATTGATATCAGTTAGAGAAGCATTGAAAACCAGCACTGGAGTACTGGACAGCTGTTTCATCCTTACAAACCAAACTTTTGAAAAAGAACTTATAGTTGATTTAATTATACGTTTTAACCTCGTCTAGATTACTAGCTCGCTAGTTTTCTAGCCGGTCCCAAGCCCGGATAAAGAGGGATGGTTGGGGCGTGTTGCAAGCAACTCCACCCCCAAAACTTAACCAAGTTGCTACAGAAACTTCAACGCACGAATATATTAAAAATTCTAAAAATATAAACAATAACATTATTTTTCGCTGGAATCGGGGAAGTGAAATGACGCAGGCTGGTAAAAGCCTTCGGGAAGCCAGTCAGCCAATGTGCCTCCTTTCGATGGAAGCGAAAATAAGGATGGGAACGTGGAATGTTCGTACAATGTACGAAGCTGGAAAGGCTGCCCAGGTAGTCGCAGAAATGAGAAGGTAATTATACGTTTTAATTAGTACTCATCAAAATCCTAACAAGATATCAAATTTAGGGGATAGTCTGGAACGAATGATTAATTCAGAAAAGAATGAAATACGCCCACGAATGTCTGCTAGTCGCTACATAAACTCATCATAACAATAATTCAGTTTAATTGGTTGGTAGCTGACCTTACATCCATGAACTTGGTGAAAATGTTGCTTATTAGCTTGAATACTCAACTTTTGGTCAGTTAGCGGATCACGGATTAGAATCCTGCCCCGCCTACTTCAGCTTGGCTAGCTGAAGTGGTAATGACAGCCATTAAACAATAAGTGTGACTCACAGCCTAGTATATCGTAAATCTGTTCCGACTGACTGAGTTTTAACAATTGGGACTTCATGTAATTGTAGAATTATAACTATATGAATAATTATAAACCATAAATGTTAATAGTAATGCAAATCAATAGCTGTTATAGGTCACAAAACTTGGTCGATTAATTTTTAAACTGATCGGTTTATTCCGAATATTCACACTGTGAGATCTCACCACCGGATTGCCTACAGATTTTTACCCATATAAACAAAAAAATTTCATACAATATGGATGTATCGAGAAATGCGCTACACAAAAACAATAAAACAAACTATACACATTGGGTCATAGGAGTTATTAAGAAGACAATTGCAGCGAAGAAAATTTTCTTTTCGACGAAGTCACGTCAACTAGGCTGTACATTCGTGTATTTATATCAAATGGATAGGAAAGTTCCAGAATAATTTCCGGTTAAGGGTCAAATTAATAAAATTACAATTAGGAATTAGAATGCCATAATAAACAGGGGGACGGATAAAACTCAAACAAAGTAGCATTATAATAACTAAGAAGATTGACATTGTGCAATTGGGGGTTAGAAATGTAGAAATAACAAAATATACAGGATGTTTGGATAAAAATCTAATATGATGAATAATTGTTTATGCAATCAAGGATTAAATATGTAGAAATAGTAAAATAACATGAGTAAACAGGAAGTTTAGATAAGAAAGGCGATGAGATTGTCATTACTAAAAAAATTTTACCTGTTTATGATGGCCATGGCAGGGACAGGGGTTGGACGTAATTCTTTTGGATACAAAGAGTGGGTTTGAGCTTTTGGATAGCTAGCGCCTCAGCTATGCCCAGATGTCTTGATTTCACTCCCTTTGATAGGTTTGATTGAATTTTGCATATTACTTTGAAGGATTTTTCGAAAGGCGCTGAATGTCCTGAGTTGACCAGATGTTCTGTCAGTGAACTGTATACACGTTTTCGGTCTCCTTTTACTAGCCAGGCTGGGTAGTGTTCGCGAGCGTGTTTTCCAAGTCGGCGCATGGTACGGCCAATGTACTCAGCTCCACAAGAGCAAGTAAACTGGTATATGCACGTTGAGGTGGCCCAATGCGACGGCTTGTCTTTCACGTTCTGGTTGAACAGTTTCTTGCAAGAAAACGTCAGTCGTAGGCTCGCGGCGAAGTATGTTTTCCTAAGAGATTTGCAGAGGCGTTTACGAAGGATTTCTGCTTCAATATCACCTTTGAATTCTAGATTAAGCAGAAGTATTTTCTTTGGAACGGATTGGACTTGTTCTGAAGGCTTCTCTCTGATTGGCATTATAACTGAGATCCCTACCAGGAAGTCGTGATGTAGCAACAGATACTAACCCAATGTAATTATCTTTCAGTCCATGATGCCTAGTCTTTGGCTGGCCACCTTTCCGCCTTCTCCATCCAGACTTAGGAACTGAAGGCAGTGAATGGTATGAAGGCCACCTTGGTGACATTAGTAATGCATGTCTAAGCTATCGAAGCTGTTTTTCTAAGATGATATCATTCACTGAAATATGATCTCCTCTATGTATAAACACATACTGTCGGACACCAGAGTTGCTTGTATGGTGACATCACTGGAGATAAGCGATGACTGACAATACATGTTTAACCGGTACATGCCAAGCTTCACAGGCACAGATGAAGAATATGGACACCGACAGTTTTATCCACTGATCTGTCTTGTCAACCAATATACGTAGCGCAGAGTATGTAGGTCGTGGATTTTTTGGTCTTCACATTTCATTGTTTTATTGGAACTTAAGTATAATTGCATTTACATAATATGTATAGTATTTATTTTGTATATCAATGAGTTATCTCTGCTCACCGACTCCCCTATGGTCCTATACGAAGATGACTTAAAAATTTGGAGAGAGCTGAAGGGCAACAGTGACATGTCCACGTTGCAAGAGGACCTCAACAAATTGTCAGAGTGGTCCATAGAATGGATGCTCCCGACAAATGTGGCAAAATGTGCAACCATGCGCACTGGACAAGCAAGCACGAGCTCCTACGAACTAGAGGGAATTACACTTCCATCAGTTCAGACTCACTTGGACTTAGGTGTCATAGTTAGCCACGACTTAAAAACTACAGCACACTGTCGCGCGGTGGCTGCACGTAGTTTCAGGTCATTATGGGCAATTCGTAGAGCCTTCACTAGAATCACCAGAGATATGTTCACCTCCTTATATACATCTCTGGTGAGGTCAAGACTGGAAAACTGCATCCAGGCCACCAGCCCTTGTCTAAAAGGGGACTCACACATTCTAGAAAGGGTTCAAAGGAAGGCAACACGTATGGTTCTCAGAATGACTAATTTATCATACGAGGAAAGACTAGACAGTTTAAATCTCTTCTCCTTGTCATACCGTAGGCAGAGAGGAGATTTAATCACAATGTTTAAAATTTTAAATAATGACTACGGACCTGACCTATTCTCTCTTTTCCTTCCCACCAGGTCGGAGCACCTTAGAGGACATAGCAGGAGAGTTCAAAAGCCAAGGAGAAATCATATTGCTGTTGAGTACTGGTTCTCACACCGAGTCATAAACTCTTGGAACCGACTCCCAGAAGAAGTGGTGTCTGCAACCTCAGTTGATTCTTTCAAGAAGGGTTTGGACAACCACATAAATTTACTAGAAAAGGATTAACATAGGCTCCAAGCCTTCTATCCTCAACCAATAAATCTGAATCTGTATTTTTACGCATATTTTCAGAAGAACTGTAAATAACATTAACTTACAGCTTTTTTCGCTTATAATGATGTCATTTACTTGCCGTAAACACTGTTTCATTCGTCTTAAACAATGTAAATTAAGTGTTCTCTCTTCAGCTAAGCAAGTGCCTCTGTTTTCATTACTTTAAGTCTTTACATGATACTAAAGTAGGTTAATTCACGAAAAAATTCCTGAAGTTGACTCTGTCTAAGATAACTTCTTTGATGGTGGCTAGAGTTAGTTAGCATCAAGGAGGTGCATTAAGTCCTCAATGAAACTCAGCAACTTGATTTACCCGCTATCCACTGAATGATGGGTGTACCCACTGAAACTGTAAAACAGTACCCGTCGCCTCAAACACCAAAATGTATTCCACTAGGTAATTAGGTTATGAGAACCAACTCTTGTGCAATACTCATGGCTTGAAATCAATTATACTTGTCTGTGATTGGACTGAACTGATTAGCCTAATTTAGGTAAATGGGCTGTTTGGTTGGATGGATGCCTAGGTATTAGGAGGATTAATAAATCGAAGTCATTTGTTTGATGGTAGCGTAGTAGTTAGGAGAAGAATGATGATAATATCGAGGGATATGATCAAAAATCCTAATTACCCACGTGAGACAGATCAATTTCATCGGGATATATCAATAGGGGAATATCACCTTGATATGATTATGAGCAATAAATTGTGCTCGAAACGTCATCAGTAAACATTACTGTGTAACACTGTGAGATTTTATCCAAACAAAATTTACCCATAAGGGGGATATCAAAGCAAGAATCGGAAAAGCAAGACAAGCTTTCACTACTCTCAAGTCTGTGTGGAGGTCAGCAGCACTCAGCATCAAAAATAGGGTCCGGATTTTCAATTCCAATGTGAAGTCAGTCAGTGCTACTATACGGATCAGAGACTTGCACTGCGCGTCATAAAGAGCACCTCAAACAAACTACAGACCTTCATTAACAGTTGTCTTCGCTCAATACTACTCAAGATCAGATGGCCGGCCAGAAAAGATCAGCAACAGAGATCTCTGGGAGCGAACCAACCCAGCAGGAACCGATTGTGAAATAAACAGGTAGGAAGAAATGGAGATGGATTGGCCACACTCTGAGGAAACAATGCATCAAGTGACATCAGTAGACAAGCCATTGCTCGAGTGGAACCCGAAAGGGAAGCGGCGAGTCAGTCGTCAGTGCAAGGGTGAGGGTGACTTGGAGGAGGTCATGTGAAGAGGAGATGAAAACATGTGGGGCAGACTTGAAGCCAGGTGAATACTCTAGCAGAGAACCGAACGCAATGGAGACGCACGGCTGAAGCGCTATGTTCCTGTAGGAATTAAAGCAAACAATAATATAATAATAATATCAATAGGGAATCACAAACATTTTAGTCCGTCTGTTTAAGAGCTTTTATTGCCCTGGTTATTTTATTCACTGAGTCACAGACTTGATGCATCATGCACAAGAAAAGAAAAAAATCTCAGAGTTTGTGTGAGAGCTGGGGTACAACCCAGATGCCCAGACTGAAGCAGGTTGTTGTTTTATAAAAGCCACCCTTTCTCGAGCCTCTTACCTGAAGTTTGATGTGCAGGCCAGGTGAGCAGCGTCAATGGCTACATTCCCGTGTTTCCCGATAACTGCAGCAGGTTCATACTCCATTTGGCCTTTTGGGATTCTGGAGTCCGTGTACACAACTATAGGTTTGGAATCAAAGTTTTCCAGCTCCCATAGATAGATGAGCATATACACCAGATTTTCCCACTTAACTGGTAGAGTCTTTGAATGCATGGGCACAAGAAAACATTTCACAAGGAAGCCTGAATTCTACGCATCCTAGGCCTAACCACGTAGTTTATGAACACTTTTTACACTGAAGCGTATAGCCTGCAATTACGCCGTCTGATTAGAATATATACGGGACTTTCTTGACAGGTGATTTTAAGGATTTGAAAAACTGGTGATCTATTCAGCAGTACGTAGTAAAGAAATGAAACAAACGACAAAGACAAACATATTTCTCACTTCTCGATTAGCCTACTTATGAGTAGTATGATTTATTTTGAATAAAATGCAGTGTATATGAATATGAACAATGAATTGTATGGGTGAGAAGATAAATGTTTGCTGATGACACTGACTGGTGGAGGCGTTCCATACCAAAAATTGGAAGAGTTTAGAATTCATTGATCGGCCTCCGAATGGTCAACAGTCTCGCCTTGTTATATGAACATTCGAAACACTATCAACCAAATAAATCTGTTTCAACGTGTTTGATATATATTCTATAAACAAATTAATTTGGGAAGAGTTAAAACATCAACACTGGTCAGTATTTTAAACAATTTTTGATCCCTTAAAATCACACAGCGTCGATACACAAATGAACTGAGTCAAACCTCAGGGTGTATCACTGCATCGACCAGGATGCTGAAAGCTCTGTTGATCACAATCAGTGTGAGAACTCTAATATGTTTACAGTTGTAAATGCTCAAACAGGAAATACTGGGAATATCGGCAGAAAGAAAGCTTATGTGGGTCCTAATCTTGTCAGTACTAATTAAAATCTTCCCTGTAATAGATAGATGACACCGTCCAATGGAATCACCGATAGAGTTTTGAATAATTCAGTGTGAAAACCTAATCCATACAGCTCAAGAGTTACAAACTAGGACGAAACAGATGTCCAGTACTCCCTGAAGGTTTCCATCGGCTGCATACAACCTGAATAATAAATAGCATAAGCGACAAATGTGAAAAAAACCTAAACCTGATTCAAATTAATAACAAGTTCCTTTTATGCGAGAGTAAAATAACATGCCGAAAATGAGGGCTAGGCAACAAAGTATATGGGGAGTTAGAATAAAGAATTATAAGCAAAAAAGAAGCATTAAATGCTGTACATAGGAGAAAAGTTATTCAACGGAAAGGAAGGAAGTCAAGGATATAAAGATATCCAGAATTAGTAAGAATATAGATGAATTTATTTATCGACTTATGATACACCCAAAAATAAATTGTAGTTTCAACAGGTTAAAGTGAAAGAGCCAGCGCTTCCCAAGGCAGTAACGAGTTAGTAACAGTATCTTTTTGAACACTTTATGTAGTTCTTTCCGTCTTCTTTAACTGGCCCTATGACTGTCTCATCGCCTCCACGAAAAACGATATCCTCTATGTGAACCTCAAACTGACGCTCCACTCATTGTTTCCGATTGGCGTTCCACGCTAATAGCAACGCTGATAGCAACATCGCGCGCTAGACCATAGCTCAGGTGGAACCTGAATGGGAAACGGGTGACGAGTTGGGCGCTGGTCCGAGGGTGTTATGGAGGAGATCGTTTGATGAGGGGACGATGAGAGACTAGGGGAATCATGGGGTCAGTTAAATAGGACCCCAGAGGATAGAACAAAGTGAAGGTGTTCTGTCAGAGCCGTATGTTCCACTCAAAACCCAAAGTAGCAATAATAATACATCAATATGAGAATTTGGCTGATTTCATGGTCGGATTTCACAAATGTTACATATTGTATAAAGAAATTATAATAATTTCCTACGATCATTTTTAGAACTTTGTTGTCTAGTATCATAGTGAACCCTGGAAATAGTAATTAACCTTATTTTTAATGTATTCAAACCAGTCATCACCAACACTACCATCTCTTTTTGTAGCTGGCTCTGTTCGTCTCTTTATGTATGTACGTGTGTTTTGTGTGTGACAGCCGACGTTACTTACTACTTATAAATTAAAGAAATAAACAACTATTGAAAGAATCCTTGAATCTCATTTACATATTTGATAATGTTTTGCTACATTCACTGCCTATTTCCTGTCCATGTATATACATATCGATTTTCAATAATCAGTCCATTTCATTCAAAGCCATTTCTTCATTGCATGCATGCATTGTATGCTAAACGAAGAGAGAATGGAAGGATGTTGTTGTTTTCTTTCTTAGTTAGGGAAATCACATTTCAAAGCTGTGAATCATCCAGTTTAAAAATTAAATGTCACTTTTCAAAAGATTGGAAAATAAAATATCAGAAATGAACACGGGAGAGAAACAGTCATTACTTTAAAAGCTTTTAATCTCCTACCTCCATTGTTTGTTTTTTGTCTTACTTATTGTATTGTATTGTATCAGTGTGTTCAATAGAAATTATTCCTGGTAGATTTCTTTTCAGTGAAAAAGAACGGAATGATTATTAGACAGACTGACTGAAATAGTCCCAGGGTTTTTTCTATTCCTTTGCGTTCGAAGTGGAACATAGCGCTATAATTTGGAGCTTCGAATCTTCGGTAGCACTGGTGTTGTTTTGATGCGGTGAGGATTCTAGCCTCACACGCAGCCTTCTTTCCTTGCCAGGATTGCTACCAGCTAGCAGAAGTAGGGGGGTGTGTCGGTCGAGGAGTGAACTCTGGACCAAATGTGTGGTAGGCCAGCGCCAGACCACTGAACCACCGACGCACGTATTCGCTGAATTGGGAGCATGTTGTTAGGTATAAGTTTGTGCATTTCATCCAACTTGTGTGTTGCATTTTTGATTGTTTTGGGAGGTGTTCGTCGTTGCTGAGTAATTGCTCCATGGTCTCTTTTGCTAGTTTCTGTCCAATTGAGGTATATAATGCTGTGACGTCGAAGGATATCATTATTTCTTGGTCATCTATTTGGATGCCTCTGATTTGCTCTAGAAAATGGATAGCAGAATTGATGGAGTGATCACAAGATTCCGTTAGGTGTTTCAATTTTTTACTGTATAATTCTTTGGATAAATTGTATGTTGGAGTTCCTGGGAGTGATACAGTTGGTCGTAACGGGATATTTGGCTTGTGTATTTTGGGTCTGCCGTAGAATCGGGCTAGGACTGGTGCATTGTATTTATGGTATGTTATGGTAGAAAAGATATGGTAGAATTTTTATATTTAGCTGTACGATCGTAAATTCTTATGAAATTTCTTCTGGTTTCACCCCGAAGATAGATACAAGGAAAAATTCGCGAATAATAAAGAGAATGTTCGGTATCAGACAAGATAACTTTAGCCAACTGCCTGCAAGAAGTGAAATACCTTTTGATAATAATATCAAATAGCTAAATCAGAGGCAAACACCACTAACCCCACTTATAGCCTTCAGTGTTCTACGTAACATGACATAGGCTTTATTGAGAAGTCCAGGGAAGAATAACGCCAAACAATTAAAGAAGAGGAATGGGTAGAATACATGAATTGATAAATTGTAAGAGAAGAGGTTAAGTTATGCCAATAGGAATTCTCAACTTCTCTATGTAATAAGTCAAACGAAAGATTTTCTTAGAAATCAACAGGATATGAGACGACCAACAGAAATTTGAAGAGAAACTGATGCCAAAAATAAGCGGTACTCTATTTACTCCTTATCACAGTACCATCAGTATTTCAGGAATTGTGAGACCATATCAGTTCACCCTTGTCTTGTTCGCGTCTGAAACTAAAAATCAACAATATGAGAATGTTAAAGTGAGAATTTTCCCTTGATGGAGTGTGGATATTTAACATAAAGGTGATGTTAACAATGCATTTAAAGTTATCTACCGTACTGCGATTAATCTTAATTTTACATGACGAGTTTTTCCTTTACATGTAGCTGAAGCTATAGCAATTCACTCATGAAAGCCCAACTTATGTGCTCAGAATAAATTCTCTGACTTATACATCAATACTTGATCGCAGAAATCCGACAATTTCCACTTCCCTGTAAGCCTTTCACAAGCCATTATTGTTGTTGTTTTAACTCTTTTTAATTGTCGCATGAATTTTCTTTTTAATTTGATCTGATATTCAGTTGAGTATTGTGTTTTTTATACTTATTATTACTCAAACGTGCTGTCGAATTGTGCTTCTATTGATTTGAATAACTTGATATTATTCAGGGAGGATTTCAATGTTGTCAGTGACAGTTACTGTCTAAGTACTATGTGTATATAAATAACTGTGGAGTCAGTGTATTAGGATTTTGTCTGATCAACCACAAACTGGAAGATGTCCAAGTGAAAAGCAACATGTTGGCAGAAGAAGCACCTATAGAAGATAGGACTTCAGGTGAACATAGAGGAAACAGAGGTAGGTGATGAAGATTCCTGGCCAAAAGCAAGGGCGACAGCAACAACAACAGACAACAATCAGCCAGGATAAATGGGAGGAATCTGAAAGAAGCAACCTCCTGTACCCACCGACCTGGGAAGTATTGTTTCAACTACCGGCGGGCGGAACTGATGAGTATATCAAAGTGAGGATAGGGAGAGCAAGGCAAGCAAGCTTCCATTACTCTCAAGTCTGTGTGGAGATCAACAGCACTCAGCATGGAAAATAAGATGCTGATTTTCAACCTCAGTGTGAAGTCAGTGCTAATATACAGAACAGAGACTTGGAGCTGTGTCACGAAGATCGCTTCGAACAAACTACAGACCTTCATTAACAGCTGTTTTCGCTCAATACTACTCAATATCAGACGGTCGGAAACGATCAGTAACAGGGATCTCTGGCGATGAACGAACCAACCCAGCAGGAACCAATTGTGCAACAAATATGCTGGAAGAAATAGAGGTGGTTTGACCATAATCTGAGAAAACGAACCATCGAGAGACATCACTTGCCAGGCCATCTCTCGAGTGGGACTCGAATGGTAAGCGGTGAGTTGGTCGTGAATGAGAGGGTGGGGGGACATGGTGGTGGTGCGAAGAGATGAAAGCATGTGGACAGACGTGAAGTTAGGTGGAAACGTTGGTGGAGAACCAGACTCAGAGGATACGTGTGGCTGTAGCCCTATGTTTTTTCCTCTAGGAACTAAAGGAGACAATAATAATAACAAATAATAATGAGATTTTATCGTAACCTATGGACATTCGGATTGGCTCTAACGTCATTTCGCACTGCACTGTTAAGATGCGCACTCTCTGAGTTTGTATTATAGTCATATTCGTTAGATAAGTTCTAAATCTTCTTCCTTGGGTAATCTTGACCATTTATTTTACTCAAATATACTGCTGACCAGAGCACATTCCCAATTAACTAAGTCTTTTTAATTTGCGTTTTGTCGTCAGTAATCACAAGTTAGGTAGATTACTAAATTATTAGGTAAATAGGTAATTTACGTTTAGTAAGGTCTGGCAAAGTGTAGCTTATCAATAGCACTAACAGTGTCTTACAAAGCTGTCAAAAAAGAACATTCTTTGTCCAATGTTTCTTTTCTGTCTTCTCAATATCTAAATGGAAACTTTCACCATATTCAACTGAAAATGACAAAGCACTGGTATAGAATGACAGCAGACCTCAGGGTAGAACTATTTGGTTTTTCGAGGTGTTCTCTCATTGATATCTTACCACCGGCTGCGAATCATTGAGAGGTAGGTAGGCATGTACAATATTCGGTGTGAAACTTTTCTAACCTTCACCTCCAGAGTGGAATGCAGCATAACAGGCTTGCTGGTCGTCTGAAGAAATCACTTTATTGCTGTTACATCCCTATTCGCCAGCAGCGTGGCTACACCTACAAACCCCCAACATGATGTAAATGACTCACACTATGATGGTAATTGCTTTTAGTCTAACTACTAAGCAAATGACCTTTCTGACATGGTAAGACCTTCAAGAACACTTGTTCTAGTCAGTGTAGGTCGTTCTGTCACTACAATTTGCAGATTTAACTAGCACTTCAAGGTAGCAGATGTGGGTAGGAAGACGTCTAACCATAAGACTGATCTCCTGAAGTCGTAAGATATTGCAATCAATAAATTCATCACATGGAGTGTGAGAATAACTAAACATCAAACTTGACACAGGTCTCAAAAGTATGATTCACTGAGCTTCTTTCTCGTAGATAAATAGAAAAATGTCTCTGTGTGTGAAATGAACTGTATGGGGCTGAACTTCTGATAGAAGTGCATTTAACATAAGAAGAACCCCAAGAGCAGTTGGGGGTTGGCGATAGCTAATAGTGGAATATAGGACAGGCATTCCCTCCGATTTGTAACTGATTAGCTAGGTATATCTGTACTCTAATGAAAGGTGATTTTCCTACTGGGACTCTAATTCTCATAAACTTGACCTAATGGCTTATTAGATAACATTCTGGTGTTTGAAACGATGGGTTCTAGGTTCTAGGCTCAGTGACAACATCGTCACTCGACATATTCGTTAATCTAGCTGATAAATTCAAAATAGGACAGAAGGAGTTTCCTGGATTTCCACTGTTAGCCCCAGCCGAACAAACAACGTAATGATAACCTTAAGTTATCGTTTAAGTGCCGGTATCATACATTAACTTGCTAGCAGAGACCGAGCTTTTCAGTCCAATGCATTCAAAGGGAAATAAAAACGGTGATTCCAACGAAAAACTTTTCTATTTGATAAACTACTTTCCGTAGTTTATAAACTTTCGGTTCTAGGTACCAGCAGAAAAATTAAACTCCGATTCACAGCTTCTATGTACATTGGCCAGTTTATTCCACCTCAGATTTTTAAACAGCAGTGTGGCGTGTGCTACTGAACAGATTTTGTGAGCAGTATATCGTGTGTGATGTCTACCGCAGGAATGCTGAGTAGCGGGATCAGGGATTAAACGGAGAATAGGAGAAATGAAAGATGCTTGTGAAACAAACAGAAAGTTGAAAGGGAGACAAAAGAAGCACAATATGAACTGGATTGCTAGTTTCAACACCCTACTTTTCTTCATTCTATCGACTCATAAACTAGTCTGAGTTTCTAGATGGGTCTTCCGAGAGACAAATCTGGACCTCCCACCTGGCTGGAACGAATTTATCAATCTCCGTTAACCTATGGTCCCATAGAATGGACACCTTGATGAAAACGCTGGGTTCAACCTTAAGTTCTTACATAGGTGATGAATATCACCATAATCTAAAAGGCGCATTTCATCCTGGTTGTGACTCAATAGCTGGAGGAACCTGAATCCCAGTGATAGGTTCAAATGCAGTTATTTTAATAAAAGTTCAATTCAAACAAATGTCTTTCAGTCATGTTCTTTTTCTCCAACCGTTGGTGTGAACACGGGCGGCAATATTGCCTGAAATACTACCAAAAGCAAACCATTATCATTCTGTATAAACCATTGAAATATATAATTATTCTTTATTTGTTTCTTTCAGTCTTATTTGCTTTCAAAAGCCGAAAATTTCTGTTTTACTCTTGAGTTCCTTTATGATTTAAGTTGATACTACTTATTATTAGTAAGTAGTGTAATTCATAATTCTTTCAGAACATGAAGTAATCTCATCTTCAGTTACTTGTTTGAGTCAGAACAGTATATTCCGTATTATACTAGCATTCTATCCTGTTGTTATTATACTATATCCATTCTTTGAACTTCTCCTCAGTTCATTTTTATTTTTTCATCTCAATTCTGTTGAATCTTAGTTCATTTTATAGGTTTTCAGTCTCGTATCATGTTTTTACTCACTTTCGACATCTTCAATTTTGTAGTGCCTGTTTTCTTAGAAAGTGATTTCAACGATGATAAGCCCCTAAGGAATAAAAGGCTTCAGTAGGTACAGCTCCATTGCACCCGGTTCTCCATTATCACTGTCTACTGGCCCCACGAATGCCCACAAGCTTTCTCTTTTTCTCAAAATGGTCTTCACCATGTCCCAGTAGTCGATTCCCATTCTTTTTCCACTCGACTGCCTAACATGTCCCTAGAAAGTTTGTCTACACGACGTAAGTCCAATCTGTCTCCATTCCCTTCTGCATATTTACCAGACAAAAGGCTGTTCGCTGACCGACGGACAGAGTTACACGTTGATTATCCATTTTGATCGCTTGTCTCATCTTTGGTTTGCAGAGAAGTCAGGTGCTGATGGAAGTTTTCAGCCTGTTGGGAAAGCTTTCTATGACACGTGTCCCTGGTCTCTGAAACATATGGAAGCACTTTACATAAGTTTTAATAGTTCTGATCTTATTCTTTTGTTGAATGCTGTAGACGTCTACACTGATTTCAATGTCATTAATGCTTCCCCTGTCTTCTCCATCCTGGTCTTAACATTCTCATTCATGACACCAGAGATTGGAAAGATGCTGTCCGGGTGTGTAAATGAGATCGGAGACTTTCTTTATATTTCTCTCGTCGATGGTGGCTAGTGCTTCCTGTTGGTTTGGGAATTTTCTTCCCCTAGGTCTTCCATGTCTTCATATGAAATCCTCTCTTTTCTGACACTTCTGCTAACTTTCTGGTTTTCGCCCCCAAATCTCACATTTTTTAAAACACAAGACATAAATCACTGACGAAATCGTGATATTCAAGGGTCTTTTTGTCAATCGAACTTACACCCATCTTCTTGCTCCCCAGGTCTGTATTGTGATCCAGAGAGCTAGCGCTAAGGAGATTATTGGTAATGTGAGAAGGCCTTGTCTTACTCCAGTCTCCACTCTGAATGTTCTACTGATCTGTCCACTGTGAAATACCCGCACTGTGGCACTGTGATATGAATGTGGTATGATGTATATAAATTTCTGCAGCACTGCATCCTGTACTACTGAAGCAGCCTTGGAATCACTTTGCATATTGTGCTGTTGAAGGGATTTTCAAGTTAGCGATGTTGAGCATAATAGTTATTTGCCGTCCTCGGCTACATCTGGTAATGATTTATAGTTCTACAACTTGATTTAAGCATGAAATAATATTTCTTAAGCTAGCCTATTCGGGTGAAGTCTCCTACTTAGGTCGTTTTTCAGCCTTTTTTCATGACGATGACGCTTGAAATTTTACCTGGAATGGATGGAAGCATGGTTCCGCTCCGGTTCTTGCAAAGGTCTCATTCATCTTTCTTTGGCAGTTTGATAAGTTTTTCTTCCATCAAATTGACAGGTAGCTTTCTCTCCTACCACATTTTCCGCATGTCCCCTGAGGCCTCTAAGGCTTTTTTAATGCTCAAAAGATGTCTGTTTTTGCCACAGTGCGGATTTTCAGTGGATGTTCTGTCTGATGGTGGTATTTCTGAACGTATT
Source organism: Trichobilharzia szidati (assembly GCA_944472155.2). NCBI lineage: Eukaryota > Metazoa > Platyhelminthes > Trematoda > Strigeidida > Schistosomatidae > Trichobilharzia > Trichobilharzia szidati. The sequence goes on along the minus strand of OX235274.1, from coordinate 117,263,260 downwards.
TGGTAGTCGATTTCGGAGTCTTTTGAAGTGGTCAACCAAGTGTTTTCCCTTTTCCACCTCTTTGGCAGTCGAGTTCCCTTCACCACCTTTCATTTGTTTTATCTGTGTCACTCTCTGCCCAGACAATGGCGTAATTATTCTATATAGGGTACTGACATCCCTCTTATCTGCAGGCTGTTCTGCTTCAGTTGCCAGAATATTGTAAAATTGTCTTTCGCCATGCCTGACAACTTTCATCACTCTTTTGTTCTGTGCTATTTAGATCATACTGAGCTCTTCCTCCCTTTATTCATCTCCTATTTCACTTCTTCTTACTGAGATATCTACACATGTTTTCTTTAATGTCATTTCCAGAGAGTTCCAGGATTGTTTCATACAACTGTCCTCAATGATGCCGTTTAATGCCCGCAATTTTCCCATAATGGCTGCAGTGTAAATTACCTTTCTATCTGCATTCTTCAGGTGCTAGATGTCGAATATAAATTCCGGCTTACCTTCAGATTCTGTGAAGCTTTTCAGCTTGATTTTGAACATTCCTTTCACTAGATAGTGGTCAGAACCTGCTTATGCTCCATTTCTTGATCTCATGCCTTGTCCCTGTGCCTAAATACTCTGTATCGAAATACCAAGAAATTGAAGGTGAAGAAGTCCATAGACAGTTCACTGTTTCCACTACTTGAACGTCTCTCAACCCTTGACTGGTTATGTTCCTGAGGTGTCTGCTTCTAGTTTGAATATCATTCACATCACCCATTATAATTCTGATGTTGTCATTTGGACTGGATGTTATCTACTACCCATACCAGTTGTCTGTAAAAGTCTTCCATTTTTTCCTTGTCTAAGTTGTTTGTAAGTGCGTGAAATTGTATAACCATGGGTTTACTTTCATTTTGAGTAAAATCCCGTCTTCATGATCATGGAGAGGACTGATTCCCCTTACAAAATAGACTACAATGCTGTTGATAATAATTCACATTTCTTATTACCAGGTACGTTTCCGAAAGACACATGGCATTTTTACAGGAATGTTCAAACACGGTATAAAATTACAATCGGAAAATATTAATAAATAAGTACTGTTTCAATAGCTGAGTTATAATGCAAGCAATCACAATAGGTCCATATAAATGCTAAATTTCAGAGCCGTCACCAAGGTCGCCATCAAGGTTTAGCCGCAACCAACACTTCGTTTCCTTTCTCGCGAGTGGTTTTAGTCATCCTATGAACAACAATCATTTAGGTAAATTCTATTTCTTCGCGCGGTTGGAAGCCACTTTAGGGAGAACTAGACGTTCTAAGAAACTTTAAACTGGAATAAAACACAAGTGAAGATAGTAGCGTTGTAATAACAGAAGACAAGGGTAAGGCAACAGAACGTTTATTACGGAGAATCAACACGTATTTATAGATTTCGATGTACATTATTGTAGGTTAATGTTAGTAGAAAATACAGTCTGTTGATTGGTTGTTTCTCACACAAAGTTAACCTAGCATCTCTTATGGCTGTGTCAGTTCATCTATATGTTAACTGTATCCGCCTGCCCATCTTGACCTTTGACCTCAATTACTGTCAACCAATTTGGCTAGCAACCATCTCTCACCACAACATGACTAATATTTGATACATAAACATTGATCTCAACTACTGTCAACCAATTGGCTAGTAGACAGCTCTCACCACACTCGTTCCCCCGCCAAATAGTTTGGGCTGAAGTCGTCTTGATCTTCTTGGTGCTGGCGTCATCGTTGGCTTGTCTCTCTCTATCCATTTCTGGAGCTCGCTGATGTTCACCCGCTTCTCTCTCTTTGCATTTTTGATGGTATATACGTGCCCCCGTCTCGCGATGACCGTGTATGGTCCTTCCCACTTTGGTAGCAGTTTCCGCGACCCTGGCGCGTATCCGCCGGCGTTTCGCCTATCTCTAAATTTGACTTGATCTCCGACCTCGAATGCGGGGTACTTCTCCTTTACCCTCAGTTCGGCTTTCACAGCGTCCATTTTCTGCTTTCGTTTTACGTTGTTGATGGCTTCTTTCTGCTCCGTCCGCCATCTCGTCATACTCCAATGCTGATGGAGGGACCAGGTCTTGTTATGTATCGGTAGCCGTGGTTTCCTCCCATACATCAACTGAAACGGTGCTTTCTTCGTCGTTTCTTGCGCGGACGCACGATGTGCTAGCAGAATCAGTGGAAGCTCTCTCTCCCAGTTACCGCCCTTTGTGGCGAGCCACTCTTTCAGGGTGCGGTTATTTCTCTCTGTCAGTCCGTTTGTTTGTGGATGATATGGCGTTGTTCTAATTTTCTTGATACCTAACCCTTGCAGCCGGACTTTAAACTCTTCGCTTTCAAAACACGGACCTTGGTCTGTTAATATCGCTTTTGGCACACCGTGATTTGCAACGATATGTCGCACCACTGCTTCTGTGGCCGTTTTTCGCGTTGATCAGGGATCGCGACTGCGTCTAGCCATCGTGTGGCATGTTCTGTCATGACCAGAAGATATTGATTGCCATTGGACGTTTGTGGAAAAGGTCCCATTACATCTAATGACCACAGGTCGCCTACTGCTTTCACTGGGATTGACTGCGGTGACGGTCGTATGTACTGATCACCTTTCATCAGCTGACATTGCGCACACGCTGTTACGTACTTCTCGACGTCTTCTCTCATACCTGGCCAGTGCATGCTTTTTCGCGGGAGATCGTTCGTTCTGGCAACATCTGTGGGAGCTAGTTGGTGGCATTCCTGTATCATCTCTTGGCGCAGACACTGAGGTATTACTGCTAAGCGGCTTCCGTCATCCTCCCGCCACGTCAACATTCCACAGGCATTCAAGCTTAGCCGGTCTTTTTGTTTGAGTAGGAGATTTAGCTCACGTTTCGCTGTGGGCTGATTCACCTTTTTTTCGTTAGTTATCACTTGTGTGACAGTTTTCAAGGTGTCATCTGATCTTTGAATCTGGACAGGTCTTGCTGGGTCCTGCTCTAAGGCATTTACACCATATGCTATTTCCGGTAACTCTACCTCTTCTGTTCTAGACAAAATATCCGGTAACACATTCTCTTCTCCTGGAACATGAGAGGTCGTGAAATCGTACTCTTGCAGGCGCAGCATCCATCGTGACAACTTCCTAGGTGGGTCTTTGGCGGTTCTCAGCCACTGCAACGGCTTATGATCAGTCTCTACGTGGAAGCGTTGACCCAGTAAATAGGGTCTCCATTTGTCTAGCGCCCACACAATCGCCAAACACTCCTTCTCGATTGTTGAATACTTCTGTTCTGTGTGCGTTAAAACACGGCTGGCGTACTCGACGACTCTGTCACCCCGTCTGAGTACTGCACCTATTCCGTAATCGCTAGCGTCGGTAGACACTATGAACGGCTCTCCCGGTATCGGTAGTCGCAGCGTCATTCTTTGGTGATCCATCATCTGTTTGATGTGGTCAAATACTCTCTGCGAGTCTTCGGACCAGACAAACTTTGACTCGCCTAATAGCCGGTAGAGCGGGGCCACTACTTTGTTGAAGCTTTTCACGAATCGACTGTAGAACGCCGCTCTCCCCAGAAACTGTCTTAATTTCCTTCTCGAATTCGGGGGCTCAATGGACTTGATTGTTAAGATTTTTTCCGGCAGCGGTGTTATCTCGCCATTTCCCGCCTTATGACCCAGAAGCGTAACGTTCTTCTTAGCAGTCTGAGATTTCTCCTTGTTGATGCGTAGACCGAAATCTTCGATGCGTTTTAGAACTGCCTCTACATGCTCTACGTGGTCAGTCTCGCTCGTACTGTATATCATTAGGTCATCTCCATAAACTTCGACGTTCCTCAAATTCTTAAGTAGCAACGTCATTAATCGTCTAAATGTAAACGGAGCACCTGCCAATCCAAAAGGCGTGCGCTTGAACCGATATTGTTTTTGTCCCAGAAAGAACGCCGTCTTATCTCTATCTCCTCGTTCTATAGGCAGTTGCCAGTAACCCGATCGCAGATCTAAGACTGTGAACAGCTTCGCACTTTGTAGGTGATCTAAAGTTTCCGCTATTGTTGGCATTGCACACGGTCTCAGCTCTGTTATACTGTTCAGTTGTCTGAAATCAACACAAAATCTGTATTTCCCGTTGCTTTTCTTCACCAATATCACTGGAGAACTATACGGGCTATCGGCTTCTTCAATTATGTCATCCCTCAACATCTCTTCAACCTGTCTTAATATATACATATATTCCTATCTTGCAACCTCGCTTTCTAAATGACACGGGACTCTTCGAGTAACAAATGGTCTCCCTTTCCCGATTGTCACTGGAATTTCGTGCCTCACTTTATCACAGTAGCCGTACGGATCTCCCTCTCCAGTGAAAAGATGGTTGTATTTGCTGAGTAACTTTGCTATACTTCGGACTTCCGATGAAGCAACCCCTGCTACCTCACTATTCTCGTGCATGCTAAAACACCCGTACTTCGTAACGACAACCCTTTTCTTCATGTTAATCACTGCATCCACTTCTCGCAAAAAGTCGGCCCCACGGATTGTTCGGCGCAATTCAGGTACAACCAGGAATGGGAACGTCACGCAATCCTCTCCAATTCTAACCCTGCAGTCTGAAACTCCCGCGATTCTTAACACGTGACCGCCTACTGTCTGCACCGTCAACGAACACTGTCTTATACTCTCACATAGACTCCTATCTACGAGTGAGACTGCAGCCCCTGTGTCGATTAAACACACCAACTCGCGATCATTTACCCGTAACTTCGAATATATTGCCCCCTTCTCCATCGCCCCTATTACCTCAAGTCTCGGAACATAGGAAGAAGACACAGTATATCTTTTAAAAATTCTTTTTTGTCGTCTTTCCGGGCAGCGGTCTCTCCAGTGCCCCAGTTTGCCACATACGAAACACCGGTCTCTCCGCACGCTCAGTCTCAGCGAGGCCACTTCACGTTACAACTCTTCGATTTGTTTCTCACACTGCTCGGATTCTGGTGGCCCCACCGCTGCCAAAAGTCTTACTTAACAGTTGTCTGGTCACCTTCGCAAGCTCCCCGATGTCCAGTGGCTGTACGGCGTTAACCAGATGTAGCTGTTGGGATATGTGTTCTGGAACGCCAAAATTTGTGCCTCAACACCTTCGTCCAGTGTTGGTAGAGCGCGACGAAGTAGGCTTGTCAAGGTCAGCGCCAATACGAGAGGATCACCGTCAGTTCCCAGCTTCATTGTGCGAAACTGGTGCATTGCCCGCTCTCTGTCCATCGGGCTGTCAAACTCCTGCTTCAAGCGTTCAACCACTTACTTCCAAGTTGCTTGCCCCTCTGTTTGCCTTGCACTATCATATGCTGCCTTCGCCCGGCCTCTCAGTAGCGTTCCAGGTACAACCGTCTTCGCTGATGGCTCTTGCACGCCATTCAACTCTGCAATATCTTCAAAGTCCCTCAAGAAGATCCATATGTCTCCTTCTTCAAAAGCTGCAGGCCGTGCGACTTTCGTTTCGCGACAGGCAACACCAAATGTAACAACAGAGGACTAGGGTAAGGCAACAGAACGTTTATTACGGAGAATCAACACGTATTTATAGATTTCGATGTACATTATTGTAGGTTAATGTTAGTAGAAAATACAGTCTGTTGATTGGTTGTTTCTCACACAAAGTTAACCTTGCATCTCTTATGGCTGTGTCAGTTCATCTATATGTTAACTGTATCCGCCTGCCCATCTTGACCTTTGACCTCAATTACTGTCAACCAATTTGGCTAGCAACCATCTCTCACCACAACATGACTAATATTTGATACATAAACATTGATCTCAACTACTGTCAACCAATTGGCTAGTAGACAGCTCTCACCACGGCGTTACTCCCAGTTGTATCAAATGTGCTGGAGAGTATAAATTGATGAACATATCAGGAAGCACCTCAGTAGGACTAACAGATTGCATGAAGCCCAACATGGTTTCAGGAGAGGCAGATCCTGTGTAACAAACCTATCATCAGCTTGGGACGATTGGACATCGTGGTGGGATATGGGTATTCCAAAACATGTGATCTTACTAGACTTTGAGAAGGCATTTGACACAGTTCCCCATGACCTTCTCCTACACAAAATAAGTCAGGCTGGCATAGGTGAGACGCTTCTGTCATGGTTGAAGGACTACGTAGCTGAAAGGAAATTCTACACTAAGGTCAATCGAGTCCGGTCATCTTGGCAAAGTTCGTCACCAGGAGTATCGCAGGGTTCTGTCCTAGCCCCAATGATGTTTGTGGTTTTTGACAATGACCTACCATGCCATCTAGGCTGTTCAACTCTTCTTCACTCTGATGGCGTTAATATATGCTTGTCAATACAGTGTTCGGGAGACTCAAGTAGGCTGCAGACAGGCCCGAAACTTTTGGGGGACTGGGTCGTGGTCAGTGGTAGACTTTCAACCTGAAAAAGTGCAGAGTAGGGAAATTGAACACCCGTAGGCTGCAGAATGCAAGTTACACCCTGTGTAACAAAAGCTTGTCCTGCACAACGTCCGTGCGTGACTTAGGTCTAGTTCTGATGGAGAATATGGACAAAAGCGTGGATTATACGAGGGGGTAGTGAGGGCATATGCGGTCATACACTTTACACATAGACAGTTAGATGCACTCACTCCTGAGCTCTATTTAAGGTTGTACAAAACATACGTCAGATCATACGTAGAAGTGCACAATATCATTGCACCCCATTGCTTAGAAGATACGCGAACCTCTTGGAAAGAGTCCCAAGATGGGAGACAAGAGGAGTGATGGGTCTTCGAAATGAACCATGTAATGATCGGCTAAAGAAATCAGGCCTATTTACACTTAGATACCGTTGGCTTAAGGAGGGCTTGATTACTGCCTATAAGATATTGAGTGACCAGAATCACCAAACAAAGGTGTTCTGCCACTAAGTGGGCATGGGCTTGATCGTGAAAATCCCAGAAGGATAGCTAACAAGAGGGCGAAGTATCGGGTGCGCTCCTACTTCTTTTCACTGCCTGTTCGTCGTTCCTGGCGCTGCTTATTGGCAGATGCATTACGGTACCGTCCGTGGACAGCTTTAAGAGAAGGCTTGACAGTCATGGAGTGTTATAACTGTAATGGATTAAGGTAAACCCTGTCGTCAATTTGTTGTAACTGCAGGGGAATTAAATGAAGACGTTGTCGCCTTGTTCTGTCTGCGCCTGACTAATACGCCTATCTGCTTCTGGTACCTTCCGATTCAGCGAACCACGCAAATATCAAAAGACAAAGTCTGGTCTGTGACTGTGTATTGTAGTACAACAACTACGACAAACTACGACTACGACGAAGAAACTTAATTAGGAAAATGGTATTTATCCAATTTTACAACCAATACAGACAGCGAACAGTATTTGAAATAATTGGTCGTAAAAGTCAATAACAAAATGCGTGGGAATGATGATATACCACCTATGCGAGATTAACAGTCATTAAGATAATTGAACAATAACAAAGTGCCTGGGAAATGACAATATACCACATATGCGAGATTAACAGTCGTTAAGATAATTGAACAATAACAAAGTGCCTGGGATCCTATCGTGGAGAGAACCAAGGATTGCGTCCAAATGACCTACCCCCTTAAAACCCCATACACCACTAATGGGTGGACGTCTAAACTCATTGTTTTACTTCTTTACAGTCTCTCCTGTCTTACTCTCCTGACCACCCCTACTGCTACACTTACACTTATGATTATTGATATTATATATATATATATCAACTTCAAATTTAATCAGCTGTCTGTTTTATGTTTTCTTTATCTCTTTATCTGCACCAATTATATCTGTTATTATTATATCTCTTCTTTTGTCGACGGCACCGGAGGACTAATGGGTGAAAAGGTCAATCCTATTCAAAGAAGCAACGAAGTCTTAGTAACCATGATCCTAAAGTTAGTCAATTAGACAGAGATATACAGTTTGAAAATTTGTATTCACAAATGTCTGACTTAATTCCATCATTGGACGACGAACCAGCTAGGGTCAAAACTACGATAGCAGCATTACTTAATCTGTCCATTTGTTTTTCTTAGCCTTTATCGACTACTTCTACCCGAACATTTTGGTGTACGAAAAGGAACTGTTGTATAATTTCCGATGTGGCCCCTTCTGCATTTAATATAGCTCTCTTGGAGGTGTCCACAAACCTTTCTGTCTAATCGTCGGATTGAGAGTGATAAGTTTGCGTTCTCGCCTGCCTAAAACCCTTCTGTGGACACATTTAGAGCTCGTTTCCTTTTATTTAGGGACGCATTAACTGTTTCTTCGTTTGACAAAGGATACACAAATATGCTTTTCAAAGGGATTTCCGACAGTCGTAGTCTTTCAAACCAGTCTAACCCCACCAAATCCAGGTTTGAATTATTCAAATATCATATTCCGATGAATCGGATCTCATGGAAACCGACACTGCACTTTAACTGACCAGTCAGACACCACATGCTTCAAACAACATATTATTCCCAGCATCACTCCTTTTGGAGTCAACCAAAACTAAGACAGTCGTGTGGCGGGACGAACTACGCAGAAGTTTACCGAAGACCAGGGACCTTTACCCCACAGCCTAGAAAGCCAGCACAAAGAAACCAAATTGCTTTACACAAGCTCGCGAAAACGATATTGGATAACAGATGTCAACGAAAACACAATTGCAAAAGGAAAATGGGAAAGAGCTATGTCACCCTTAGAATTATAACGTACGTTTGCAATGTATACTGCTAACCAAATGGGTCTAACTATCAAAACTGTGATATTCTCGATGAAAATATGGTTTTCATCCGACAAAATATCTTTTTAATCTTCGCCCCAGCACAACGAGACTTCAAGGGAGCATGGAATACAAATAGAAAGAGCAGGTTTCAGCTTCATTAAAGCCTAAGATAGTTAAGATGGTTAGGATGAGACGCGGTATAATAGTGTACAGGTAAAAATTATTGCAAAGTATTGCGAAGTAATCTCGAGTAGTCAAAATGCATACTATGGTCCTACAGAGTGAAGCGATTCACATTTGTGACCAACACCATGTTGATAAAAGTTTGATGGCCACTACATCAGCGTACTCATGGTTATTGAGTGAGCAATAGAAGTGTATCGCTAACTATGTAGTTAACAATTTGGGGACTCCACTTTCACTCCATTTGATCCCATAGTTTCCTGACACTTTTATAACAAACCTCATTTATTCTGAGACCTGAACAGACCTGCAAGCCTGAAATATTATGTGGAAATTTCACGCCTGTATGCCTGACTGTGGTTTCATCGAAAAAATATTTATTGACTAACAGGCTAACCGAAGGAGTAATTGATCCCCGCGATTTCCATCGAAGAGAAGGTTTTATATGCTTTCTGTGTGTCTTTAGGTTTTTTTATGGTGACTGGGTTAATTTCATGGGGTTGAACAGCTGGCTACACTCTTGACCATTCTTCTTTTCCGTGCAAAGGACCAGCTGGTAGACCAGGTGCAGTTGTCGAGCAGATATTGAGACATATTTGATTACACACAACTCAGGAGTGAATCAGTCATTAGTACTGAGAAATGTATCTTTGGACGGAAATCTTCAGGAGTCTTGAGTGACAACTTGGATATCCTAGCAAAATTTGACAAACTGTTATTCAACATGCATTATACTTTTCGTGACCTTTGCCGGTATTAGGAAGATCCCCTGGATTGGCAGATGTTGATCTTAATGTTGATCGTCCATTAGTACCTGACTGTACTACAACGACAAAGCCATTAATAAATTGTTTATGATAACGTTCTGGTCCTTTTCAAGTGGTAACAGAATCCATATAGCAACTGGAAAGATTCACGTAAATACCTCAAGAAACAACATAATTATTCAAAGGAAATGCGAGTACTCAGATGTTGTTTGTTGTTAATTTCACAAAAATGGTAAGGGATCAGCAGAAGTCATTGCAATTCTTTCTGAAACCCCTAAACGCCTCTTCTTACTGTTAAAGGACCGCATACATAGCGGCATAACATTCGCATGTCTGAAACGACTGTATTAGCTTTATGCGCCGACAGTTGTCTCCTAACGCGTGCTATTCACACAAATAAGAGCAAATGCATTCTAGAAAACATTAATCTTCTTAAAACTATTCCCAAGTTTGCTTCTGACATATAGTATGCTGAAAGTCGAAAAAATGGTATGCAGATAGTATATTAGTATTCATATAAGTACTTCACTAGGGCATGAACTGCTCCCACTTAACGAATTTGCATGAAGATGAGGATTTAAAAAGCCTAAACTAAAATCCAGATAAATCTCTGCTCTCAATAAGTTGCGTGATCATTAGCATTTTATCTGTCATGTGTGATACATTAAAATTCGAACCACTTACCTACATGTCACTATCATTGTGATGATCAGTTTCCTGTTAGACACATGGTATTTCTCATGCGTGCGACAGTCACGCAACGCATAGTTGATGAGCCAGTCGTGAGTTTTGAGGGAAGTCATAAAAATGGAAATTGCTTAGCAGGCCAAAGATAAAAATCGCAAAGGCATACAGTCCCATCTACTTATATATTTGAAAATCCGGTTGTTAGATTCCACCGCACAAACGTTAACATTGGTGTAGGAATTCCAAAGTTCAACGGCTTCAAATATTTCCTAAAGTACATACACCTGTGCACAAGATGGCCAGCAATCAGTGCCTTAATTGATGTGGGTATGAGGGCACTGTAAAAACACTTCCGGAATGAGATTTCAAACTTCACTTTGTCAGGTTTTATGAACACAAATTGAGGTTCTCTACTGGAGTGTCATTTGCTCGAAAAGCAGTACAGATAGATTGAATAAAGCGAATGCACGATGTAGTACACGCTTGCTTCTTTCATAGCTTATAGAAAGGTTCCCCCATCAGCTTAAAGCAGCACTGAAGGAAGCGAAGTATGAGGGGAAGTAAATTGGTAAAAGACCTGCGAAACTCCTTGGATTGCTTTCAACAGTCAGGTAACATATCATAATCCCTGAAATACAAACACTAGATTATAAGATGGTGTAGCTGTCTTCGTGCAACAATGAGGACAGAATCTTTTCAGCAGGAGACGACAACCCCCTGGATATCGCTACAAACGCAAGTGACCAGAAGAGCTTCAAGAATACTCTCACGTTCCCGTTCAGCATAAAGGTCTCAAAAAGCCAACATTGCAGACTTGATGTTGATTTCTTAGGGTGGTAAAGAAAATAGGACAGGCCAGCATTCATCAAATCAGCAGTGACTATTGCTTTACCTATAAAATTAGGCCCAGCGATGGAAACATCAAAGATGTTTACTGCCCTACAACTGTCAAATCAAATGCGGCTCATGTTGAAGGCTTAGGCCGAAATACTAGATTACATACAGTGACCCTGAAAGCGGGCTGGGGCAGCCTACTTATAGTTCAACTGCATTTGCGAACGTTGTTGTTGTCGGTGTTATTACAATAGTTGTATAAGTCACTTTTGTTTCTTCATAAAAACCTTCCGTTGAATCAAAAGCAGATATCATCCGTCTTGTATCACACCGTTTTATGCACGGAAGCAATTTTCAAGCCATAACCTAGTGCTCGCCATTTTAATTTGTCTTAGTCCTTCAAATGCAAATTAGGGTGTAAGTGACGTTCAATGAAAAATCCAAGAAACCAATGGTTTATCTTCTCTTTGGGGTTTTGCTGGAAGACTAGTAATTCAGATTTACAGTAAAACCAAGAAAAGCACTGTTTACGGAGGCTGAGTGATTGGAAACTCGACTATAGTATCACCTTACCCAGATGAGCCCATTTAAAAACGACTTACTGCCCCTCATTGTGGATTGTGGACGATAGCTTTAGGCAAATGAAATTAATTTGTTTGACAAATAGTTTAAAATGCCAACCATGGATAGAAGAGGCGTTTGACATCTACGAAGGACACAAGATTACAGTGAGTTATAAAATTAAGATAAAATCTTGCTGAGTCATGAAGCAGAAACATTTTGCCTCATGTTAGACGTACACGATGGGCATAATCAGAGCTTCAGTTGAATGTAAATTACCTTTAGAGTGTGTGAAGGATGAGAATCTGTTGAATAATGCTTTCTATACGGTTGTTTTTATTTTTTGATTATGGCTTGAAACCACACTATATTTTTGGTACAAGTGTGGAATTTTCAGCATGTGATATCGGTAGTGCAAATTTTACAGGCCAACCATTGATATCAGGTGTGCGTCGGCAGGGAATCGAATTCCAAACCGTGTGAATGGTCGGCGGGAGTCCTAACCGCCGTGCTACCGACGCACAGTGTGTGTGACAACGAGAATTTCTGAAAGAAATAGAGGGAATCGATAGAAACGCAAAGGCGTATTTAGATGTGGTCAATGCATGTGTTACGTCCACCCTACTGTTAGTTGTACCATGTACAACGGAGACTTCGTTGTCATCGGATTTAATTTTGAAAATTATTCAAAATCAGGAGGCATTGGATTACTGCTTTGATCTGGTCTAAACTCTTTGGCAGAGTACACCTATCATTGTGGCAGGATTGGATTCACTGCATTTAGGCTACGAATGAAACTCACTTCATGTTTTCTAACTTATAAAGATTTTCCGATCTGTTTTGACCGTTAATTTGATTGTATTACTGCAACCAACTGGTTATCTGACGATAAACGAAACTGGGTTGATACTGGTCGCTCTATGCATATAACTGTCTGTCGGTATGACCAAGTAATCACTGTCCCTAGGAAATTATAGTATTCAGAGGAACTTAGCTCGAAGTTACTTCAGGATACAGAACCGTAATTCACCAGTACATCATTTTACTGGCCGGCAGTTGACTGTCATTCATATCCGAAAATGTGACTGAGAAAATTTAAATTTAGTGTGGCTAACGGACAGTAGATTTTTGACAGATGAGGTAGTTCGGGAGGTCACTAGATAGGCAATGAATTCTTGTCTATGGATGTGAGGCTATAGTTGTGTTCCCTATGACATGATCAAACTACAACTTACATGAAGTCGATTGTGGCTGATGATATTGGATGGTGATGGAATAATACCGCGAACCAACAAAAGTTGGAATACATGAAATACAGGATTCCACTGCAGTGTCTGAGTGTTAGTGAGTTTCCTTCGTAGCCTAAATGCATTGAATCCAGTCCTGCTAGATTGATAGGTGCAAGCTGCCAAAGAGTTGATACAATGCAAAAATGTATATTCAGATAAACCGAAAAGCTCAAATAATCAAACGATTTCCAGCTCTTCATCACCAAAAGTTATCGGGCAAAGTTAATAGATTACAAATGTCATTATAGTAGTCATGAATGGGTTTTCTTCCCAATGGCGACGGTTTACAGTTTACAATTTATTTAGGATAGTAGGCTAAATGCATGTGTTAATCCTTTCGATTTGTTACACACAAGAGGTCCAATCTCGCCTTGAATGAATCAACGGATGGTGCTGATACGACGTGTTCCCGTAGGGAGTTCCGGTGGTTCACAATTCGATGCGAGAAACGGATCTCCAGACGCAGACGATTCGACCGTGGTTTTTGAACCTTGAGGTGATGTCCTTGCAATTGGTTGGTGCTAGAAGGAAGAAATAAATTAGATAAATTAGCTCCAAAATCATTTCTTAGGATACGGTATGCTAGTATTAGGTCACCCCTAAGTCGTCTGTATGACAGTGGAAATAAACCCAGTCGACTTAACCTCTCCTCATATGAGAGGGTTGAGAAACCCTTTGTTAGCTTAGTTCCTACTCTTTGCACCCTTTCTAATAAGTCTATTTCGTATTTGAAAAACGGGCTCGCTGCCTGAATCCCATATTCCAAATGAGGTCTGATAGAAGTCGGATATAATATACGAAATATTTCAGCGTCAAAATTCGCGAAAGCCTTGCGTATGGCCCATAATATTCGAAAACCCTTAGTGGCTGCAGCTCTACAGTTTGTTGCTATTTTCAAGTCATGCTGCACAACCACTCCCAAGTCCTTGTACTCAGTGACCACTGGGAGAGTAATGCCATTCATTGAGTAATTGTGCACGTGACTATGAGATACATGCATAACTACACTCTTGCTTAAGTTAATCTCCAAGGCCCAGTGCTTACATCAATCACTTAACAAGTTTAAATCTTCCTGCAAAGCAAGTTGATTACTGTCATCGTGTAAAGCCCTCCATATCTTGATGTCATCAGCAAACAGTAAGCAGGATGACTTAACTACCGATGGAATCTCATTAACATAAATCAGGAAATGAAGTGGGCCTAGAATAGTGCCCTGAGGAACGCCACTCTTAACCGATTCCCATATTGATAAAACCCCGTTAACTCGTACTCTTTGTCTTGAATCCAGTCGGCAACCACTTTATTGATTCCCAGACTACCTAACTTTACTAGAAGACCTGAATGAGAAACCCTGTCAAACGCCTTGCTAAGGTCGATGAATATGGCATCCACCGGTATATTAGCATCAGCTGAGCTTGCCCAACTTTCTCTGGCCAAAAGAAGGTTGGTCAAGCAAGAATGATCTGCTCTAAAACCATGCTGTTTCATAGCGAAAAGTTTGTTCCCTTCAATGAACTGAATGATAGCATCACGAATTATTCTTTCTAGTAGTTTAACAACAATACTGGTCAAACTAACAGGATGATAGTTCTGAACTAAGTTTCTAGATCCGGTTTTGAAGACCGGACTAATGATGGCATCTTTGCAGTTCATTCTACTCCGGAATCCGACATTTATTGCGTTATCACTCCTTAACACTACTAAACACAAATGGTGAGAAGTTTAAAGCTATGAGTTCACTATATTCACGTCACTGATTGTCTTGGAGTAAAGTCTATAGGTCATCCAAAAGTAGGTTATATCTGTCAACTCAATCATTTGTCAAACGTTTGAGTCGGGAACTTCCATTGTTTGCCGCAAGTTAGTATGCATTTAAACTGAATTGCAAATCCCAGGGAATAATGTGAACATATTGACCCACCACAGTTACTTAGAAAAACTGGTGGGTAATTTCACTTGATGATATATTGAACATAACACAAATAGATTACCTTCCAATGACCCTGACAAGATATGCCACATATGAATGTCGGAAAGCGGAGATAGGATTTTGCTTCAGTTGAAACATAATGGTCAACCACTACAGGTCGACTCTCTGTCCGGTGATCATAGTGTGTCTGATCTTAAAAATGAAGTGTTTAAAATAACCAACATTCTTCCGGAAAATCAGAAAATCTTAGGCCTCCGTACAACAAACAGTGTGTCTGTATTCGCTTCTAATATTTTTTAATTTCGTAGATGAACCGGTAACAGACTCGACAAAATTGTCATGTCTTGTAATCAAGGCCAATACGAAATTAATGTTAATTGGATCAACTCAGGAAGCAATCGTAAATTCCTATGTTACAAACTAAATGTGGTATCAGCTTAAGGTTAACAGTGCTAAAGATAGCCCTGAGGTTGTCGATGACTTCGATTATAAAGAAGAAGACTTAGACCTATGCGATGTGTGAGTTCATCGAATTCGAGGTAAATTTTTAGTCCAGAGAATATTGAAAAAGTTGAGAAACGCTGTAAAGCTTATCGTCCTCGTAAATTAGCTGAATTTAGAGCTGGTAAAAATCTACTGGTTCTGGACATCGATTATACAATTTTCGGTGAGACTCTTTTTCATAATAACATTTTACTGGTCTTTCTTCAAACTGCTTCAGAGAGAGACTTGTGGAAACACTCACAGGGCCTTTCGATTTAGCCTGACTAGTTTATTCATGTGTTGGCTTTGTATTTTGAGCTTTCAGTACCTTACGGGGATTTAGTAACTACTTACTAACCACTCTACTGGGATCACAAGGGTGTTATTGTAAGGTAGATTTGTGCATAGTCAGTTGAATACACAAATGCTCCATATGACAATTTTGAAATTGCATTTTTCACTGTTGTATTCTTTGATAAAAGCAGTAGTTCATCTGTATTTATTTCCCGTTCCATATAAAAATTCTTCGAAGACTATATGTAGGCGCTGATCAACTTTCTGCCACAGGGAAGCTCGATGTGATAACAGGGGTGTTAATCTATCATATAATGATAAAATACAACCTCACTGGATTGTTATCTTGTATGACATGTCAAACTGCTTGCTTCAGAGTTACTTTTGAGTTTCAAAGGGAGTAAACTAAATGACCATATTAGAATTTTGATGTTAGGCCACACATGTTTGAAGGTAGTATAGGTCGTCCTCAGATTCCAGTTTTCTTTATTGCAATTATAATCCCGTGTGGCTCTTCTGTCGATATTAAAACATCTGTTATGGCTTATCAAAATATGCTTTATACCTCGATAAATTCGTGTTTATTATCAAAAATACACGCCACATATATTTGGTGCTAATTTTCTCCTCTTTTTATCCCGATAGATCACCTAACACCAGCTGAATCGGCACATCAATTAGCACGTCCGTATTTAATGGAGTTTTTAACACGTGCCTATGTACATTATGATATTGCAATATGGTCTGCTACAAATATGACATGGATCCTAGCGAAATTAAGTCAATTGGGTATTATTCCTATGCATATAGCTAAAACATTTCAACATCGAACTAGTCAAGTTGATAGCTCTAGTTCAACAGTTAGTAGTAGTGTACTGACTTCAGATGAGTGGATTGCAACTGGCAGATTATTTCAAATAGCTTTACTGCTTGACTCATCGGATATGATTAGTGTTAACTTTAATGAACGTGGTATCAAGGAAGTAAGTAAAAATGTTACTTTATTATTTTTTTGTAAAATTTTTAAATATCTCCTATAAGTGAATGGGGACTGGTTAAAACTGGTTCGTTTGTCAAGTTCATTTAGTTAGCTCCCAACAAAAGTTTCATAACTGATGTTTTATTTACTTTAAAAAGTCGTTTAATAGTTTGACCACCATGCGAAATTGTGCAGCTTATAATTTTGTAGTCATATCTTATGCAGGCTTATAGCTTACTGATCTGAGTTACTGAATTTCAGGTTAATTGGTTCGCGTTTAGTAGCTTGCGTTGAAATCCAGAAAGTACATTTCTACTTTCGCCTCATCAATGGGAATAACCTATGTTCAGTAAGCACTTTAAACACCTAAACATACTCCCCTCGGCTACGTAGAGGAAGCCGATGCACCTAACTACCAAATGTGGCGTAGAAAGAAGTGCCCATTCTTGATTCCACTTCTAGCTACAACACGGGAAAGAACATGAAATCCGTGTCTGCTGTAGGGATCCATATACTAACACAGACTGCTCATTTCAGCCCAATGAAACACTCGGCAGCATATCAAAATATCAGTAAAATGATTAACCCGTATACTCCTTTTTCTTTCACCTAAGGCAACCTAAAAGGTGCAGTCATAAACTTTCAGACAGTATGAATGATTGGTAGACTACTAAATTGTGTCTACGTGTAATTTCATACCATTCATTTTGTTACTTTGTCAGCTGTCCTATATCAT
This sequence comes from Trichobilharzia szidati, assembly GCA_944472155.2. Classification (NCBI taxonomy): domain Eukaryota; kingdom Metazoa; phylum Platyhelminthes; class Trematoda; order Strigeidida; family Schistosomatidae; genus Trichobilharzia; species Trichobilharzia szidati. The sequence goes on along the minus strand of OX235274.1, from coordinate 117,245,777 downwards.
GCTTCACCAGTGAATCCCGTTTAATAAAGGTCTCACTTTGTAAGGTACAATTTGATAGTGTAACGCAGTATGAACATAAGTTTACAAATGAAAATCCTATTTTCTGTTTCAGATTCTAAGCCACATAACATAGAGATGGGTAAATTTCCTGCGCAATGGAAGCATTATTTGTCGTATTCTAAATATTAAGTGATCTCATAGTGAACTTTGGGAAAACACATTAAAGCGAACAACAGTTTTCAATTCGATCTCATCAGGCTTAGCTCTGATACACATGACTTTACAACTACGCATTCAAATATAAACCAATCATGGTGTTTTGTCAAAAAGACAATAAGATTGCATTTAAATTGTGCAATTGCTAATAATAATAATAGTAGTAATAATTCTATCAATAACAAGGATAGAAAGGTGAGGTAATTTGTGATAGCAAGAATAACGAAAAACAGCATGAATAAACAAATAAATGTTCGGGTAGGAGTAGTCGATAGAGGCTAAGAAAAACAAATGGACCGATTAAGTAATGCTACTAGCATAGTTTTGAACCTACTTGGTTCGTCGTCCGATGATGGAATTAAGTCAGACATTTGTGAATACAAATTTTCAAACTGTATATCTCTGTCTAATTGACTAACTTTAGGATCATAGTCACTAAATTGAGGATCTAGAGATATTGGGGGTCGTTAAGATAAGTGAGTATTTATCCTAATTCTAAGAGTTTGGAAAGAAATGCATTTAGTCAGATTGATCCTGTCAAAAGCCTTATAAATGATTTCTAAAGGAACATATCACAAAGACAATTTTCAGTTTATGATTTACCTCAGGAATTACAGTCGATGTTTTCAGAATCTGTTAACAACGTAACAGTGAACAGAAGGAATAAAAACAGGATTAGTTTCGTCAAATTTCTTGAAAGCCAAAAGCTTGAAAAGAAATTTCCGTCAGTTCCGTACCGGTATATTCGCAACTTTTCCAAAGTTGTGCTTAACAGGTTGCAACTGGAGCCGTTATCTCTAGGTCCCAAATTTAGTGACTGTTATCCTAAAGTCAGTCAACTAGACAGAGATATACAGTTTGAAAATTTGTATTCGCAAATGTCTGACAACATCGGACAGCGAACTAACTAATAATAATAATTTGCTTTATTCCAGAACAGTACATGTAATACAGAATGGAATTCTCAGCATTTCATTACAGTATTGCATCCAGTTTGTACATTAACAATAAGTAAAATTCTACATAGATTATGGGTAGTCTCAGGTTCCAAACTACGTTAGTAGTTTTCTTGGTCTTTATCGACTACTTCCACCTGAACATTCGTTTGTTTATTCATGCTGTTTTTCGTTACTCTAGTTGTCACAGATTGCCTCACTTTTCCATCCTTGGTAATGATAGAATCATTATTATTATTATTATTACTATTGTTATGACTAATTGCACAATTTATATGTACAATCTTATTGTCCTATTGACAAAACACCGTGATTGGTTTATATTCGAATATTTATTTGTAAAGTTATGTATATTAGAGTTAAGCCTAATGAGATCGAATTGAAAACAGTATTGTTCTCTTGAAAGTGTCATTGTAGATAGCTATGCTTTCAGTTATGTCAATGTGATATATGTATGTATTTATATTCAGATATATTGGAGACTAGGTGGTAACTGTTGTCATGGATCTTATCCCTTGTTTGGTGCATACTGAATTCTATCAGTGGAGTTTGGATTGTGGTTGCCTCATCAGGTGGCTAATCATCACGGTTCACTCTGAGTTTTTATTCGTTATTATTATTATCATGTGATGGCATTAAAGGTTTTACTGGACTTCCCTTCCGTTCTTCTGTTGTCGTCGTGCAAGGTACGAAAATGAACTGTTGTATAATTTTCTGTGTGGCTCCTTCAACTTTAATATAGCTCTCTTGGAAGTTTCCACTAACCTTTCTGTCTGACTGTTGAACAAGTGGGGGGGATAAGGTCGCGTCCTCGCCTTCCTAACACCCTTTTATTGACACATTTGGAGCTCGTTTCCTTTTCTTCAGGGACGCACTAACCGTTTGTTCGTTTGAGAAAGGATATATACATGCACTGTTCAAAGGGATTTCCAACAGTTGTAGTTGTTTAAACCAGCCTAACCCCAGCAAATCCAGGTTTGAATTATTCACATATCGTGTTCCGATAAACCGGATCTCACGGAAACCGACATTGCATTTTAACTGCCCTGTGAGACGAAGTTTTCCACTTCATGCGCTGATTGCTATCTGATCTGCCTTCTCCATGGTAGGGAATCCCAATTTCTTCCATAACCTGTTAGATATTATCGTCATATCAGATACTGCATCTATTTGCAAACGTATCGGCTGTGAGTTGATTGTCTCCTCAATGTATATATGTTCGGTAGGAGTGCTGATATGATATAGGTAACTGTTGTACTCATAGCTTTCGGCATGGGATATCAATGGGGTCTGCTTTTGGACTTTGGTAGGTAAATCTTCTTACAGGAACCATCTCTATATCCAATAGTTTGGTTTCATCGGCATCTACTATATTTATATGGGCATGACTTTACAAAGTATCAAGCCCCACAGTGCCGAAATGCTGAAGACAGATTCTCCTGTGGACGATGCGGTGAGTTTGACGTTGATGATACTGGATGCATCGCATTTACTTCCTTTACATTGTGGCTGCCAGACTGGATCAAGGTGATATCTTCGCTCAGATTGGTTAATCGCTGCTATTCTTCTCCAATATATTTGAACGTCATTTCCGGGTCTTGTTCTATTCTGTTCAATAAGCGTGTTCGTATCTCAGCAGACTTGTAAGACCGCAAACGACAAATGAAGGTAGCATCTAACCATCTAATATATATATATAGTGTTTAAAAGCACTTTTTTTAAACATTTTAAACGTAATACACTTTTAAGTAGAAATCTTCATATACATCTATGTTTTTTGCTTAACTTGCTAGGTTAAACCATTAGCAGTCATTTGGAAAAATCATCCTCAATGGGGACCGCATAATACAATTATGTTCGATGATGTTCGTCGGAATTTTATTATGAATCCTCAGAGTGGATTAAGAGTGAGTTTTTTCGTTTATATCACAATTTAAAAAAAAGTAATAATATAGAAACAGTCATAAAAAAGTACAAAGTTCATATTGGTTTGTCACTAGGGTGTGCGGGGGGGGGGGAACCAGCGTCATGTGCGTAGTCTTTAGCGTTGATACTGACTGAATTCTACCACTGGCTACCTCCCCATTCCGCCCTAGTGGCCAATCAATATAAGCACTGCAGTCCTACAGGAGGTTAATCGTTGACCCTAATAGATCGGTGGTAACCTCTGTGACTACAGCGTTGAGTGACGCAGCTTTCAATCTTAGTTGGGTCTATCATTCTCTTCATAGTTGCTAGGTCGTCCTGTTGACTATTATCATTGCTATAACAAACAAGAGAGAACCAGGCAGGCTTTAAACCAGGAAGAGGGTTTATTGATCATGTCTTCAAACTTCAACAGATTCCGGAGCATAGGCATACTTGCCGGCGTCCAACAGTCATCATATTTCTCAACCTGGAAGCGGAATTCGATTCCTTCGATCGAGATGTACTATGAAAATGTTTGGCTGAGAAGGGAATACCAAGAAAATACACCTCACTGATCAAGGCACTCTACTCGAACTCATGAAGCCAAGTGAGAGCCTACGTAGATTTGTCATCTGAAGTGATGTCTGTCAGGGATGCCCACTATCCCCATAACTTATGTTTAATTCCGTCATAGATGGACTGACTTCAACTACTCGGGGATTGACTTGTTACCAGGGAATAAACTTATTGATTTAGAATATGCAGATGATATAGTCCTCCCTCCTAGGTGAAGACTCTGAAAAAATGCACAGTCTTCTGAACACCTTGAGGAGAAAGCAATCTTTGGTAATGGAGGTCTTTAGGTTAGGTAGTGTCTCTCTTTGTGCCTGAAGTTAGTACCGACTAGGAACGGATGATTACCTGGAAAGAACTGTAGAAGACGATCAGCATTGTCGGTTCGTCATTAGGGAACTCTGTAGGTACCACCAATATACGTCTCAGCCTGGCCTGACTTCCCTAGTTCGGCATTGAAGTCACCTGCTAAAACAATTATATCTGAGCGTCTTGTTTTTTGCAGCAAACTAGACAGTTTCTGGTAGAAATCATTCTTTAATTCATCCGAAATGCAGTCGGTTGAGGCGTAAGGGGAGATTATGGAAAGACAACCATGGGCAACGCCGTTCCTCCTCCTAATGGACCCGTTCGGACAGGCAGCACACATACAGCTATCTACCGGGATCCAGTCAAGGAGTGATTTTTCTACCCTTACACTGGATGCTTGTCCTCGCGAACTAGCTGAGAAATCTCCTGACGCCCGTAAGGTGAATTTTGCGAATTCACTTTATTGGCCAGGTGGGGTTAAGTGAGTAAGCATACTCGTGTCTTGTATGCGTGTCTCCGAAACATAGCATACATCCATGACTCGAATTGTTGGAGTTCTGTCTAGTGATGCCTGTCGTCCGATTTTGCAGAGGGTCTTGACGTTAAGTGCTCTAAATTAAGAGACTATCAGGGGTATTTTTCTGGCTCTCTTCTCTATTTATGGTCACAAAGTGAAAGGAAGATGACTGGCTAGTCTGCAGGGTAGTATTAGTAGGAGGAGGAGGACAAGATGATGACGGTGACGTAGCTAAAGGAGAATGATGATCAGGAGAGCTTCGTGTGCTTTTGGAAGTGGGCAGTTGTTAGTTCCTGGCTTCACACACCATTGGAGTTGATTTTTTCTTCGGATACCTGAAACAGAATGAGAATTAGTGCTACGTGACCTCAGAGCCGAAGGGACAACTGTTTGAGACCGGTTACACACAGCCTGTTTGAACTGGCTTTTAGGTTTGGTTCCATATTATAATAACTTACCGCCGGCTGTGGACCACCGTTGGGTAAGTTGGGATGTTCGATTTTCGTAGTCGATTTTTTCTAGCCCCTCTCCAGAGTGGAGAGATAGCCTAGCTGACAGGCTGGTCATCTGAGGGAAACGCCTTACTGCTATTGCATCCTTATTCCCCAGCAGTACTACTTTGCTCACAGACTCCCCAGCGTAGTGTAAAAAATCCTACACTATGCCGGTAACTACTTTTAGACTAATCGCTATCCTAACAATCTTCTTGGCATGGTAAGAGCTGCAGGAACATTGGTTCCAGCCAGTGTGGCCTGTTGGGCTATTGTGATGTGCATGTCCGACCACCACATCAAGGTAGTCGCTATCGGTCGGGATTTCATGCATCCCGATCACTTCAGTCTTTAAAACTTCATAACTGGTAGAAGGGATTTGCTAAGCAGCACCTTATATCTTACTTCACTATAGATCAATGTATGATGCCATGATATTCAATAAATGTTAGGATAATCCATATAATTTCCAGTTGTATGTTCCATATCTCAGCTATAAATCAGGAAACATAGAACTGTTTCTCGTTACCTATATTTTGGCCCCATAGGCAGCACTAGTTGGGAATATAAAATCTGATGGAGGATTTCATCATGATCTGACATCAGTTACAGAACCACTGGAAAACCTGGGAGTACTGGATAGCTGTTTCATCCTAGTTTGGGACTCTTCATCAGTATGCACCCACCGAGATTCGAAACCAGGACCTTCTGGTTACAAGGCGAGCTCGTAGACCATTCACCAGTCATTTGGGACCCGATCCAATGGCCAGCCCATGAATTCTAACTTCTGCCAATTCACGACATAGCGCGACCATTTCGCAATGTCTTCTTCGATGAGTTACTGCCTCGTCTTCAACCTGCTGTACCCTACTGGTCACGGCTTCCCACTAGAACCCCAGGTTAACTGCCTGAATAGGGCCAGTCACTAGTGAGCATCAGATTAATTTTCAAGTATTGGTTTTGTAGGGATTTTGTTTGATTGCACAGTACTCCCACGTTTTCCAGTGGTTCTCTAACTGATGTCAGCTCATGATGAAATCCTCCATGCAACCAAACAAAATTCCTACAAAACCATTACTTGATAATATAAAACCTATCATTTTGTATTATTTGTCGAGATTTCGTCTCTCTTAAATAGTCATCGTTTATCAATTTCCCGGGTCTGTAGTCTTTATCTGATCAGCATTTTGGCTGGCAAAAGTCGTTTAGTGAGAGAGTGCTTCACTTGATGCTGAAAGGAGATGCAATAGAAGAACTCTGACAGTGAACTGGTGAACACCCTATCGCCGAACAAATATGTGCACGAAAGTGGAGATGGATTAGACATACGTCGTGGAGATCTTCAAATAACATTACACACAGACCGTTGTGTAAACTACGAATGGGACGCGACAGGTTGGGTGTCCGAGGGCTGACATGGATGAGATCATGCGAACAGGACAGGAAGGTTTATTGGTAGTTTTGGAGCCGGTTGAAAGTAATCAGAGAGAACTGAGTAGATGAGAGATTTGCCACTGTCTGACCTTATGTCCCTATTTATTATTTATTTATTTAAACGCAGAAAAACTTGGTACAATATGGCACCAAGAAAGATGCGCCACACAATATTGTGTGAGGGCCGAGATACTGCCCGGGCGCCCAGACCGAAGCAGGTGGTTTTCCTAAGGGACCACCCCCCGAGCCTTTGACTTGGAGTCTAATCCGCAAGGCAGCGGAGCAGCGTCAGGAGCTGCGTTCCCATGGTTGCCGGTGACCCATATGGGTTCATACGCCATTTGATCCGATTGAATTCTGGAGCCCATGTACCCCATGGTTACTGCTTTTAGTCTAACCGCTATCCAGACAACCTTCCTGACATGGTAGGACCTGCAGGGACATGAGTCCCAGCCAGTTTAGCTTGTTGGGTCATTGCGGGACTCAAGAAATGAATATTATTATTAGTTGATGTACACTACACATATAGAGCTTCGTGTAATTCTTGTGAATAGTACTCTTCCAAGTGCTTCTATTGCTCTTCATACTTTTCTTTTTCGTCTAGATCCGTTCATATCGTGACGCCCATGTAAACTGTTCACGTGATCGTGAATTACTTCATTTAATTGATTATTTAGAATTAATCGCTCAACAGGAGAATGATTTCACTAAATTAAATCATAACAATTGGGAACATTATGTACATAAATATCGTAAACAATTGAAACTATTGAAAAGTCAACAGAAACACTTGAAACATCATGAAGAAAATAACACAATAACTGGTGGTGATCCATCACCTACTGTACAGTCAACTACTTCTTCCCTAACGTTGCCTTCTTATTCAACCTCTTCGCCTTTGTCTTCCTCCTCCTCCTCCTCATCAACATCATCGTCGACGATTTCTGTAAGCACGACGACGACGACTGTTGAATCTTCCCCTGTTGTTGACACTCCTGCTCCCTTATCACCATCTCATCGTCGTCTTACAGAAGATGTGTCTAATCCTGCTTCTTGTAGAATAATTACTTCTCCTCCTGCTCCTCCTTCTCCTTCTACAGTCACTTCCTCTCAGTCAGGCCAGAAACGTGCACACGATACCAGTAGCTGTTCAAATGAAGACGACAACATCAGTCATCACAATGATCATCATTCAACAGATAATGACAGTGAAATATGCGATGTTGCAGTGGAAAGTAGTGTAGTTGACTCGTCAAAGTCATTGCATAAAACAAGTTCTTCTTGAAAAAAAAATGCCATTCAGTAGAACTCATGTGTATATTGAAAGCGCTAATTAACACACAGTACTATTGTGACTATTATTATTATTACTGTTACCCTTAATTACTTTATCTATGCATCGATGGTTTTGAAAAAAAAATGCGCACCTATGAGAAAAAAGAAGAAAGAGTCATTTATATGTTGATAATTGAATCTTATTTCTTGTGTGCTGTTTAACACAGATTAATTGGGTTATAATACTACTACTGATAATAATAACAGCAATAATATTAGCATATGTTTTTATTTATTAAATTATTGCTTTTTATTTTGAGCTTGTGTTCTTTTGCTTTCAAATTTCTAGTTGGTGTCTGTGTAGATTCAGTTAGCAGGGATGGTTTGGGATCAATTTTTGTCTAGAACCTGGCTGGTTTGAGTCAAACTAGGTGCACCACCACTGCCAGTGAGCTCAACCTCCAAACGAGGGATACAGCCGGCCGGTGTTTAAGTTACTTCTCTCTGGCTAATAAGACCTACTGTTTGATGTGAGTGTTTTTAAACTACTCATAAATAATTAGTAGTATATTACCATCAAGCTAAAAAGTGATTTGGTTAGGGTATAGACATAGTTACTGGCTACTGGTATTGAAGCGTATTGAAGCACACTGCCTGTATGGGGGGGGGGGGGAACTTGGCTAAAATGCTGCTAGGTTGAAGGTGACTGACTGGATCATGATATCGATTCATGAAGTCGTCAAGTTGAATGTGAGGATGGATATTATTCACTTGTGATATTAGATATTAGATGACAGGAATTCAAAATCACAGGAGATGGGATTGTTATGTCAGTGTATGAGGCAGTCGATCATTGGGCTTCTACGTTGACTTGGTGGTGGTGAGGTAATGATCCAACGAGCTACACTATCTGGAACGAATGTTCCTTCTGGTCGTAACATGCCAAATTGGTCATTTGGGTAGCGGTTAGATTAGTATAAGTCACTCATGTTATGGTGGGGGTCTGAGGATGAACTCGGGCTGCTGGCAAACATGAATGTGCATTTTTTCAAATCGTGGAAAATACCCATCGGAACATTAGATTGAAAAGAACAAGAAGTTCAGCAAAGATATCTTCTCGGCGATTTCGTTCTCAAAAGCTGTACAATAGCATTTATTCAGATTAGTTTACATGGATAAAATTATTATTTGTTTAATTCCACATAGTAACGAAGGTGATAATAATTTTCAACTTGATATGAAAATTTGAAGGTACGAATACAGATTACAAGGGGCTTAGAGACAAGATTGCATAGGATTAGATAGCAGTTACAACGTATGCAAAATTAATATTTGATAACTGGAGAAATAATTTTAAAGGCGAATAAAAGGTGATGATTATTTTCAACTTGATATGAATTATACAGGGATAGAACGAATTACAGGTGTGAACAAAATGAGCATGGAAACAAAGTGAAATCAAAATTTTCAACTTGAAATGTAAGTTAGGAGGCATAGAAACAAAAAATTACACAGGACTAGTATATGATTGTAAAATGGTCATTCTAAACGGATTGCAAGTGTGATCAGGAGGAGCATGGAAACAAACTTAAAATAACTGATTTTATGACTGAAAAAAATGGGATGAATTGAATGAAGACAAAGAGAGAGAAATAGACACACAGAGAACAAAAAAACTGAAGGATAAGGGAACATACCAAACTAGGTCGATGGTAGTTGTAAAGGCTGGACTAGTTTCTTTTGAACACATAACTCCGGCTTTTCGATGCATATGGCGAGAGCTTCCGCATTACAAAGGAGTCGGAAACATACTGCCTTTGGTAGATTTTTGTTTACTTTGTAAATAACTCTAAATGATGAGTCAGTTGAGATTGTGTGACAGGTATTGACGAGGTGTTCAGTTATTGCGCTTCTGATTAAACCAGCGCCTCTTCTTTGCAGCCATGCTGGATGATGTTCTCTAACATGTTTTGATAAGACCCGCATAGAACGACCTATGTACTTAGCTCCGCAAGAGCAGGTGAACTGATATATGCACATTGAAGTGGTCATATGCGGAAGTCTGTCCTTCCCGTTTCTTCGAAGTAGTGGGCAGCTAGAGAATATCACTCTTAGAGTTGCTGCCGGAAAAGTCTTCTTCAAGGAATTGGAGATTCTCTTTTTAGAGATATCTGCTGCTAGGTCTTCCCTGAATTCCAGATTGAAAAAAGTGTTTTCTTTTGCACTGGTGTTTTCTTATCTTTTTGCCTTTGGTTTCATGTTCTTCTCCACGAAACGCGGTGGGCATCCATTTTGAACCAGGATGCTTTTGAAGAATAGGAGCTCCTCTTCTAAACAGTCATCGCTACAAACTCTTCTGGTACGGTGGCCTAGCGAGATGATGAGAGCTCTTTTACGGCTGATAGGTATCCAACTGTAAAAGTTTGTCAGTTGGCCATTCCATGTTGGTTTTCTATGGATAGATCTTTTCAGAGTTCCGTCATCTCTTCTTGTCAATTTGACGTCCAGGCTTTATAGCCATACTCAGCGGTGTGTCGCATTATTGGTGCATGGTGTTAAAAAGGCGATATGGTTGTATAGTAGTTATCTCTTCTTCCTGAAAGGTCTTGATGATTTTTCAGGAATCAATTAATTAATTTAATATTATTATACTCATCGAACTTGCACTCCATTTTATATTATTACTCTTTTGACACTCCAATCCAAAACTTAGAGGTATTTTTGTCACACTTCAGAGAAAGGTATCCTGTGTATCAGTTTCATGCCTTTTAATTCCTTATTTTCATGAATAAATATGTACGTCATACGCATGAATCGTCTTTGTCATGTGGTTGGTGCCGACTCTTATCTCCTCACGCTGTCTACTCCATGTCACTCTCACAACCATGCCCAATTCGTCGTTTCCCATTCGAGTCCCCCTCGAGGGGCTGGCTAGCAGTGCCACTCAACTGTCTCCTCAGTATGTGTCCAATCCATCTCCGTTTGATCAACCATAATCGTTTGGTAGTAAGTTTGTTTGTTGCCGGGGTCCTACCATTTCGTGATTTTAGCGTGATCACCATCGAATTGCATACTATCATGGAATTCAGGCATTCTTCCGACTACAGGTGATAGTACAAATGAGGATGTCAAAATCGGAATCGGTAGGACAAGACAGACCCTCACCACTCTGACAATAGCCTGGAAATCTGCTGGATTATTTTGAATGCCTACGGACTGTCCACAACATGGTCAGTGTCTAGTAGATGGCGTGCTTGTGGGCTATTTAGTCTCAGGTTCTTCGGTATGTGTTCAGAGATGTGGACAATAACTCTTCTCTCTGTTCTTTCAATGTATGTGCCTTGGTGCGTACGTACATGTAAATTGGTAGATACAGTTGGAGGGAAAATGAGGTGAGAGTTTGTCCACTTTTGACTGTCTTAAACAACTGGTCGTTTGGAAAACACATGTGAGCTTGGTGGCTGGATATAATCTTTTCAGGGCAGCTTTCAATCTGTCTCTTATTCTACTAGCAGTATCGTCAGCTTTGAAGGCAAGCTGTAGGAAGATGGGCTTTTTCTTTACTGTGTTGTACTTCACCTTGTTAACACTGAGTTTTTCATGTTTGTTGATGAACTTAATAATAATAATAATAGCTTTATTCCAAACAGTATTTGTGGTACAGGTATGGAATTTTCAGTGTGCATTACAATATTGCATCTAATTACCTCATAAATTTTATAAGATTTTAAAAATAAAAAGCAACACCAACAAAAAGAAAAAAGAGAAATAAAAGAAATAAAAAAGAATAGCATTGCATTCACATAATTAAACAATGCACCACAGGATATGAAATATAAAATTAGTGTGTAATGGAATATATGAGCAACAATATAATAGTAACACAGAAAGGAGAACAAAAGCTAATGGGAACTATTTGTTAGAGTGCCGCAGTAAGGTGATCGTGTCATGCCTAACAGTTTTCTCATCACATCACAGCTGTGCCAGATAATGTATTGTGGAGTTTTTATACTTGGTAGTCCTGGCATATAGCCTCCTATAGTTGCTTCTAGTTCTACCAGATGAAATACAAGGAGAGAGCTGCGTATAGAGAGGGTGTTCGGGGTCTGACAATATAGAATTCGCTAGTTTCTTACATAACGTTATGTGTCTATCCACAATAGTGTTAACCAGTTGGTTTAACGAAATCCCACTTCCCCTACTAACAGCTCTTAGTGCCCTACGCAGCAAAGCAAAGTCTTTCTTAAGTAGTCCAGGAAAGATTAATGGGGAGCAGTAAAGAGAGATGGTTAGAATACAAGAATTGATAAACTGAGAAAGCAAAGACTGCTTTATACCAGACTGCCTTAACTTCCTAACGTAGAACGTTAAGCGAAACATCTTTCTGGTAACTAGCAAGATGTGAGACCTTAGCGGCCTGCTTAAATCTTGGGCTACCAAATACCTTATTCATTACAAATCATTACTTCTGTGGGTAACAGTTATCACGCAGGTATTTTTCAACAGTGGATAGTTCTTCCTCGACTTTTTCTTGTGAATAAAGCTTCCTTACACGACCGAACAGTGTTCTCAACAAAAAAACATGGGCCCAGATTATCCTGGTACATTTGTCATGCTTACTTTATTTAAATTTGTTGTTGGGAAAAATTGTATGAAGTTTCCTGGAATAATCTGAGTGCTGAGTCACACTAAATCATTATGGCAAGTTTTGTCATGGTTTCTCTATTTACTAGTATTTCCCTATGTGGTTTACTTGATTTTATGAAATATGAACTTGAAAACAATCAGGAAGTATGAGCTAAATCTTCATTGTCAATAGAAGAAGTCATAAAATGCTTAAAACTTTGTTCAGAATCTATATATTTTACCTTTAAAGACAAACTATACTGTGAGACAAATGGAGTTGCAATGGATTCACCAGCATCTCCAATTTTAGCAAACCTGTATATGAAAGCTGTGGAAAGAAAAGCACTGACAAGTTTTAGTTGTCATCCTAGAATATGGTACAGATATGTAGATGACACATTTGTCATTATTAAGAAAGCTGAGAAAGAAAACTTGCTAACACAAATTAACTCAAAATGGGCAAAGGCCGTACTGTCAAACCCTCTACATCCCCTTTATTCACAACTATCCCCTTGTATCTCATCAGGTAGAACGAGAAGTCAATATAAAAAGTTATATGCCCGAACCACTAAGTACAAAAGTTCTACAATACCGTATTTAGCCCGTATTTTATGTGATGAAGACGCTGTTAGACGTGAAACATATAAGTTACTATGTAATTAGCAAAGTGAATCGACCCCTTCATTGTTCATCTTTCTGGAATTTTATGGTGTCACCCTTTCTATCGTTTAATTATAACTTTGCTATTTTTATTTTAGTCGTTATTACTATTGTAACAACAGAAGACAAGGGCCAGGCAACAGATCGTTTATTAAGGAAAATCAACACATATTTATAGATTTTAATGTACATTATTGTAGATAATTGTTAACAGAAAATACAGTCTTTTGATTGGTTGTTTGTCACAGAAAGTTAACCTTGCATCTCTTTGTAGCTGTGTCAGATCATCTTTATATATGCTAACTGTATCCGCCTACGCAAAGCCTCTGTTCTCATTTTCTCACCACTAATATTTGGGACACAAACATTGACGTCAACAACTGTCTACCGACTTTGGCTAGCAGCCAGCTCTCACCACACTATTATTACTATAATTTTACACTTTATGCATATTTTTCTCCGTATTACATACAGTAATTTGCTACATAGCTGCTATAACAACGTTTTGTTCTTATTACTGTGTAATGTTTACTTTTTATTTTATTTTTTTAATCGTTTTTGAGTAAATTAGATGCAATATTGTACTGAATGCTGAAAATTCCTTGCTGTATCATTAGTACTGTTTTTGGAATAAAGCAAAAATTATTATTACTAATACATTGAGTTTACTAATGAAGTAGAATCGGATGAGGGAACTCTAAACTTTCTGGATTGTCTTGTAAAAAGACAAACGGATGAGAAACTAAAGTTCACAAAATACAGGAAACCGACACATTCCAACAAGTATTTGAATTTCCAATCAGATCATCCAATAAGAACAAAAGTTTCAGTAGCTTTAAATCTCGTTAACGGAGCTAGAAACATTGTAACAGATAACGATGATATGGAGAACGAGATCTTCAACATAGAGCAAATTCTGATTGGAGATGATTATCCGAAGAAGCAACTAGATAATATTATCAAGGAAAATGATCAGAAGGGAAAACAGAAAATTGAAAATTCTTGGCAAGGGACGATAGCCATTCCATATCGAAAGGACACAGCTGAACAACTTCAAAGACTATTTGCTTCATATAGTATTAAAGTCTATTTCAAGCCCTCTAATTCTCTAGAGAAATCTTTGGTGAATGTCAAAGATATGGTTCCCGAAATGACACAAAGTAATTGTGTCTATAGGATAAAGTCTTCAGAATGTGAAGCTTGCTATATAGAGGAGAGCAGTCGACAGGTGAAGGTCGGAATGAATGAGCATAGACTGAGCACGAAACATCCACCTAGAAATGAAGTAGAATTAAAAAGTCTAGAGAAAAGATCGGCTATAGAAATGCATGCGATAGACAGCGGATATAAGATCGATTTCAACAATATAGAAATTCTAGGAAGAGGCTTTCATGCACATAAAGAAAGGTTGACCTCTGAAGCCTTGCATATTTCAACCACACTGAATGCAATAAATGGAAGGGATAGACCTAATGCCTAAGACAAAGTACCCGGGGATTGGAAGAAAGGATACATATTCAAACTACCAAAGAAAGGAGACCTAAGTCAATGCAAGAATTGGTGCGGAATTATGCTCCTGTCCATCCCAAGCAAAATACTAAGTCGCATCATCCTGGAGAGAATCAAACACACCAACTTGGATGAAAAACTTCGACCGGAACAGGCTGGATTCAGGAGAAACAAGTCATGTATTGATCAGATCGCCACATTACGGATCATCATTGAACAAAGTTTGGAATGGCAGTCACCTCTCTATCTCAACTTCATCGACTTTGAAAAGGCCTTCGACAGCGTCGATCGAGAGGTGATTTGGAAACTACTACGCTACTATGGGGTGCCACTGACAATAATACATCTCATCCAAGAGCTGTGCGACAATGCTGCATGCCAAGTAATCCACAATGGGAAACTTACGGAATCCTTCGAAGTGAGGACAGGAGTAAGACCAGCTGGCTGCCTACTATCGCCAATGATATTCCTGATTGCAGTAGACTGGATAATTCGACAAACAGCGGGCAATCAGGAAACAGGCATAAAATGGACTCACATAAAAAACTTGAAGGATCTGGACTTCGCCGATGATATATGTCTGATTTCCCACAAACTGGAAGATATGCAAGCGAAAAGCAACAAGTTGGCAGAAGAAGCATCCAGAGAAGATAGGACTTCAGGTGAACATAGAGAAAACAGAGGTGATGAAGATTCCTGGACAAGAACAACAACAACAGACAATGATCGGCATAAATGGGAGGAACCTGAAAGAAACAACCTCTATTACCTACCTTGGAAGCATCGTTTCAACTACAGGCGGACGGAACTGACGAGGATATCAAAGCAGCAAGAATCGGAAAAGCAAGACAAGCTTTCACTACTCTCAATTCTGTGTGGAGGTCAACAACACTCAGCATCAAAAATAACATCCGGATTTTCAACTCCAATGTGAAGTCAGTGCTACTTACTATTTGGATCAGAGACTTGCAGTGCGCATCATAAAGAGCATCTCAAACAAACTACAAACCTTCCTTAACAGTTATCTTCGCTCAATACTCAAGATCAGATGGCTGGCCAGAAAAGATCGGCAACAGAGATCTCTGGCAATGAGCGAACCAACCCGGCAGGAACCGATTCTGAAACAAATAGGCAGGAAGAAATGGAGATGGTTCGGGTCATACTCTGAGGAAACCATCAAGTGAAATCACTAGACAAGCCATTGCTCGAGTGAAACCCGAAAGGGAAGCGGTGAGTTGGTCGTCAGTGCAAGGGTGACTTGGAGGAGGTCATGTGAAGAGGAAATGAAAACGTGTGGGCAGACTTGGAGCCAGGTGAAGACTCTAGCAGAGAACCGAACGCAATGGAGACTTACGGCTGAAGCCCTATGTTTCTCTAGGAATTAAAGGAAATAATAATAATATTTCCTATATATGGCAGACTAATGAAGCAGATAATATAAGAGAAAATATTAAAAAAAATATATTCAGTCCTATGTTGTAAAAATATTATCATGTTTTGACGTGTTTTCCACAAAACAGACAACATGCACACACACATACAGACAAACAAATTTGAACATGTGACAATTTGACATTAGTCATTACAAATATGTCATGACTGTATACATTTTTCCATTGGCGTAAATGTCTCCCGATAAGTGACCTTCAGAGGAACTCACTTCAACTGATGCAACTCTTTTGACAATATACTTTAATGGTTAATAAAATCCAAATAATTCTGCTGAAGAATCTGTGGTCTACACAGTGAGACGTTGGGAGAAATCTTGTTTTGATTTTTTTCTTAAACACATTGGGATTATTTTAGATAATTTATAAAAAATGGAACATGTGATCTTTTAGAGAAGCATTAAAAACCAGGGAGTACTGGACAGCTGTTTCGTCCTAGTTTGGGACTCTTCGCCAGCAAGTACATCACCATAAGGGGTTCGAATCCAGGACATCTGTTTGCAGGGATAGCTCGTAGACCATTCAGCCACATAAATTGAAGTGAGTTCCTCTGTAGGTCACATATCGGGAGACATTTACGCCAATGGAAATGGCTCATGAATTCTAACTTCTACTAATTCATGATTTAGCGAGACTGTCGCCATTGAATCAGGTCCCAGTGACTGGATGGTATACGAGCTCACTGGCCTTTTAACCGGAAGGTCCTGGGTTCGAACTACCTGTGGTGGGTGCTTACTGCCGATGATACCGAAACTGGGATGAAACAGCTGTCCAGTACTCCCTGGTTCTTTTCAATGGTTCTCTAACTGATATCAATCCGTGATCAACTCGTAAAAACATAACTAACCCTGACAAACCAAACTATAGAAAAGTATACAGTCATGACATATTTGCAATGACTAATGTCAAATTGTCACATGTTCAAATTTGTTTGTATATGTGAGTGTGTGCATGTTGTCTGTTTTGTGCAAAACACGTCAAAACATGATAATATTTTTACAGCAGTCACAAAACAGGATTGAATATTTTTTAATATTTTTTGTCATATTATTTCTTTTTACACCCCATAACTAATCTGTTATTCTACGTAAAAATATGTCCGCCGCATAACTGGCTATTATTATAACGACAACAGATACGTAAACCAGGGTACCCCATACGACCTATAGTAGATTTTAGGAATAATCCTACTTATGAATTATGAAAACACTTAGCTCTAACATTATGCCCCATTAAAAATCGTTCAAACTCTAGACTAGCTAATTCATTTGAGATGAAAAATAAACTAAGTGACATTCAACTAGAGAATGAGGAAACAATGGTTAGTTTTGATATAACCAGTCTTTATACTGACATACCGGTCAATATGGCCTTAGAAGCAGTTAAAAAAGAACTAACTGTGGATCCTGAACTCACTCATAGGACAAAGCTGCCCATTGAAGAAATTATTTTAGGGATTCAGTTACGCCTCAAATCTACAACCTTTAAATTCCAAGGCAAAATATATAGACAAACTGAAGGTGTAGCAATGGGATT
>OX235274.1:117197370-117227820 GCA_944472155.2 Trichobilharzia szidati | reverse complement strand
GACGAAAATGACCTTTGAGCGTCTCACTCCATCAATGACCTTGAGCATGCGGGATAATTTCAGCCTAATTCGGCTGGACTTATCCGGCATGTTGGTTGAAATTTCGCTCGGCAAATTTGTTTTGTCAATAATTTTTAATAAAATTTTGTTATATGTCTTCTGGATTGATAGGAATTCTCATTTCCTGACTAGTTATGTTGGTGTCCGCGTCATTTAATCTGACTGCAACACACTTAGCATATTGGTTGTAATGATTAGTGTTTCATGCTGAATGCGTCAAAACATCTCTACAATGAAGAAGATGGGGTAGTTGGGGGGTAATGTCATCTACACAAATAGTTTATTTCTTGTAGAAGCTGCAGCTTTCGACATAGTGTCATTCAATGAAGACTACGTCAAAATGTGGCTATTTTCGTGTGACGAACAGTACTGTTTTACAAAAGAATGCTATCAGTACATGGGAATCACCTATAAATGCCAACAGAACATAAAACCAATGTGTAAACGAACGGCTACGGAACTGCAATCCAACATAACCGACTAACATGGACGAAAATGACCTTTGAGCGTCTCACTCCATCAATGACCTTGAGCATGCGGGATAATTTCAGCCTAATTCGGCTGGACTTATCCGGCATGTTGGTTGAAATTTCGCTCGGCAAATTTGTTTTGTCAATAATTTTTAATAAAATTTTGTTATATGTCTTCTGGATTGATAGGAATTCTCATTTCCTGACTAGTTATGTTGGTGTCCGCGTCATTTAATCTGACTGCAACACACTTAGCATATTGGTTGTAATGATTAGTGTTTCATGCTGAATGCGTCAAAACATCTCTACAATGAAGAAGATGGGGTAGTTGGGGGGTAATGTCATCTACACAAATAGTTTATTTCTTGTAGAAGCTGCAGCTTTCGACATAGTGTCATTCAATGAAGACTACGTCAAAATGTGGCTATTTTCGTGTGACGAACAGTACTGTTTTACAAAAGAATGCTATCAGTACATGGGAATCACCTATAAATGCCAACAGAACATAAAACCAATGTGTAAACGAACGGCTACGGAACTGCAATCCAACATAACCGACTAACATGGACGAAAATGACCTTTGAGCGTCTCACTCCATCAATGACCTTGAGCATGCGGGATAATTTCAGCCTAATTCGGCTGGACTTATCCGGCATGTTGGTTGAAATTTCGCTCGGCAAATTTGTTTTGTCAATAATTTTTAATAAAATTTTGTTATATGTCTTCTGGATTGATAGGAATTCTCATTTCCTGACTAGTTATGTTGGTGTCCGCGTCATTTAATCTGACTGCAACACACTTAGCATATTGGTTGTAATGATTAGTGTTTCATGCTGAATGCGTCAAAACATCTCTACAATGAAGAAGATGGGGTAGTTGGGGGGTAATGTCATCTACACAAATAGTTTATTTCTTGTAGAAGCTGCAGCTTTCGACATAGTGTCATTCAATGAAGACTACGTCAAAATGTGGCTATTTTCGTGTGACGAACAGTACTGTTTTACAAAAGAATGCTATCAGTACATGGGAATCACCTATAAATGCCAACAGAACATAAAACCAATGTGTAAACGAACGGCTACGGAACTGCAATCCAACATAACCGACTAACATGGACGAAAATGACCTTTGAGCGTCTCACTCCATCAATGACCTTGAGCATGCGGGATAATTTCAGCCTAATTCGGCTGGACTTATCCGGCATGTTGGTTGAAATTTCGCTCGGCAAATTTGTTTTGTCAATAATTTTTAATAAAATTTTGTTATATGTCTTCTGGATTGATAGGAATTCTCATTTCCTGACTAGTTATGTTGGTGTCCGCGTCATTTAATCTGACTGCAACACACTTAGCATATTGGTTGTAATGATTAGTGTTTCATGCTGAATGCGTCAAAACATCTCTACAATGAAGAAGATGGGGTAGTTGGGGGGTAATGTCATCTACACAAATAGTTTATTTCTTGTAGAAGCTGCAGCTTTCGACATAGTGTCATTCAATGAAGACTACGTCAAAATGTGGCTATTTTCGTGTGACGAACAGTACTGTTTTACAAAAGAATGCTATCAGTACATGGGAATCACCTATAAATGCCAACAGAACATAAAACCAATGTGTAAACGAACGGCTACGGAACTGCAATCCAACATAACCGACTAACATGGACGAAAATGACCTTTGAGCGTCTCACTCCATCAATGACCTTGAGCATGCGGGATAATTTCAGCCTAATTCGGCTGGACTTATCCGGCATGTTGGTTGAAATTTCGCTCGGCAAATTTGTTTTGTCAATAATTTTTAATAAAATTTTGTTATATGTCTTCTGGATTGATAGGAATTCTCATTTCCTGACTAGTTATGTTGGTGTCCGTGTCATTTAATCTGACTGCAACACACTTAGCATATTGGTTGTAATGATTAGTGTTTCATGCTGAATGCGTCAAAACATCTCTACAATGAAGAAGATGGGGTAGTTGGGGGGGTAATGTCATCTACACAAATAGTTTATTTCTTGTAGAAGCTGCAGCTTTCGACATAGTGTCATTCAATGAAGACTACGTCAAAATGTGGCTATTTTCGTGTGACGAACAGTACTGTTTTACAAAAGAATGCTATCAGTACATGGGAATCACCTATAAATGCCAACAGAACATAAAACCAATGTGTAAACGAACGGCTACGGAACTGCAATCCAACATAACCGACTAACATGGACGAAAATGACCTTTGAGCGTCTCACTCCATCAATGACCTTGAGCATGCGGGATAATTTCAGCCTAATTCTACTTGATGATATATTGAACACAACACCAATAGATTATCTTCCAATGACCCTGACAAGATGTGCCACATTTGAATGTCGGAAAGCGGAGATAAGATTTTGCTGCAGTTGAAACATAATGGTCAACCACTACAGGTCGATTCTTTGTCCGGTGATCATAGTGTGTCTGATCTTAAAAATGAAGTGTATAAAATAACCAACATTCTGCCGGAAAATCAGAAAATCTTAGGCCTCCGTACAACAAACAGTGTGTCTGTATTCGCTTCTAATATTTTTTAATTTCGTAGATGAACCGGTAACAGACTCGACAAAATTGTCATGTCTTGTAATCAAGGCCAATACGAAATTAATGTTAATTGGATCAACTCAGGAAGCAATCGTAAATTCCTATTTTACAAACTAAATGTGGTATCAGCTTAAGGTTAACAGTGCTAAAGATAGCCCTGAGGTTGTCGATGACTTCGATTATAAAGAAGAAGACTTAGACTTATGCGATGTGTGAGTTCATTGAATTCGAGGTAAATTTTTAGTCCAGAGAATATTGAAAAGGTTGAGAAACGCTGTAAAGCTTATCGTCCTCGTAAATTAGCTGAATTTAGAGCTGGTAAAAATCTACTGGTTCTGGACATCGATTATACAATTTTCGGTGAGATTCCTTTTCATGATAACGTTTTACTGGTCGTTTTTCAAACTGCTTCAGAGAGAGACTTGTGGAAACACTCACAGGGCCTTTCGATTTAGCCTGACTGGTTTATTCATGTGTTGGTTTTGTATTTTGAGCTTTCAGTACCTTACGGGGATTTAGTAACTACTTACTAACCAGTCTACTGGGATCATAAGCGTGTCACTGTGAGGTAGACTTATGCATAGTCAGTCAGTTGAATACACAAATGGTCCACATGACAATTTTGAAATTACGTTTTTCACTGTTGTATTCTTTGATAGAAGCAGTAGTTCATCTACATTCAGTTCCCGTTGCATATAAAAATTCTTCGGAGACTATATATAGGCGCTGGCCAACTTTCTGCGAGAGGAAGGCTCGATGTGCTAACAGGGGTGTTAATCTATCATATAATGATAAAATACAACCTCACTGGATTGTTATCTTGTATGACATGTCAAACTGCTTGCTTCAGAGTTACTTTTGAGTTTCAAAGGGAGTAAACTAAGTGACCATATTAGAATTTTGACGTTAGGCCACCCATATATTTTCTGAAGGTAGTATAGGTCGTCCTCAGATTTCAGTTTTCTTTATTGCAATTATAATTCCGTGTGGCTCTTCTGTCGATATTAAAACATCTGTTATGACTTGTCAAAATATGATTTATAACTCGATAAATTCGTGTTTATTATCAAAACTACACGCCACGTATATTTGGTGCTAATTTTCTCCCCTTTTTATACCAATAGATCACCTAACACCAGCTGAATCAGCACATCAATTAGCTCGTCCGTATTTAATGGAGTTTTTAACACGTGCCTATGTACATTATGATATTGCGATATGGTCTGCTACAAGTATGACATGGATCCTAGCGAAATTAAGTCAATTGGGTATTATTCCTATGCATATAGCTAAAACATTTCAACATCGAACTAGTCAAGTTGATAGCTCTAGTTCAACAGTCAGTAGTAGTGTACTGACTTCAGATGAGTGGATTGCAACTGGCAGATTATTTCAAATAGCTTTACTGCTTGACTCATCGGATATGATTAGTGTTAACTTTAGTGAACGTGGTATCAAAGAAGTAAGTAAAAATATTACTTTATGATTTTTGTAAAATTTTTAAATATCTCCTAAAAGTAAATGGGGACTGGTTAAAACTGGTTCGTTTGTCAAGTTCATTTAGTTAGCTCCCAACAAAAGTGTCATAACTGATGTTTTATTTATTTTAAGAAGTCGTTTAATAGTTTGACCACCATGCGAAGTTGTGCAGCTTATAATTTTGTAGTCATATCTTATGCAGGCTTATGGCTTACTGATCTGAGTTACTGAATTTCAAGTTAATTGGTTTGCGTTAAGTAGCCTGCGCTGAAATCCAGAAAGTACATTTCTACTTTTGCCTCATCAATGGGAATAACCTATGTTCAGTAAGCAACAATGTTCTCACTTTAAACACCTAAATATACTACTCTCGGCTACGTAGAGGAAGCGGATGCACCCAACTACCAAATCTGGCGTAGAAAGAAGTGCTTATTCTTGATTCCACTTCTAGCTACAACACGGGAAAGAACATGAAATCCGTGTCTGCTGTAGGGATCCATATACTAACACAGACTGCTCATTTCAGCCCAATGAAACACTCGGCAGCATATCAAAATATCAGTAAAAATGATTAACTCGTATACTCCTTTTTCTTTCACTTAAGACAACCTTATGGGTGCAATCATAAACTTTCAAACAGTATGAATGATTCGTAGACTATTAAATTGTGTCTACGTGTAATTTCATACCATTCATTTTGTTACTTTACCAGCTGTCCTATATGAAGCTTCATAAGCGAATCCCGTTTAACAAACGTCTCACGTTGTATGGTACAATCTGATGATGTAACGCAGTTTGAACATGAGTTTAAAAATGAAAATCCTGTTTTCTGTTTCTGATTCAAAGTCACACAAAATAGAGATAAGTAATTTTCTCGCCCTATGGAAGTATTATTTGTCATATTCTAAATATTAAATTATCCCATAGTGACATTTGGAGAAACATTGAAGCGAACAGTATTGTTTTCAATTCGATCTCATTAGGCTTAACTCTAATACACATAACTTTACAAATAAATATTCGAATATAAACCAATCACGGTGTTTTGTCAATAGGACAATAAGATTGTACACATGAATTGTGCAATTAGTCATAACAATAGTAATAATAATAATAATAATAATAATAATAATAATGATTCTATCATTACCAAGGATGGAAAAGTGAGGCAATCTGTGACAACTAGAATAACGAAAAACAGCATGAATAAACAAACGAATGTTCGGGTAGAAGTAGTCGATAAAGACTAAGAAAAACAAATGGACCGATTAAGTAATGCTACTAACGTAGTTTTGAACCTAGTTAGTTCGTTTTCCGATGATCTCAGACATTTGCGAATACAAATTTTCAAATTGTATATCTCTGTCTAATTGACTGACTTTAGGATCACAGTCACTAAATTTGGGACCTAGAAATATTGGGGGTCGTTAAGGTAAGTGAGGATTTATCCTAATTCTAAAAGTTTGGAAAGAAATGCATTTAGTCAGATTGATCCTGTCAAAAGTCTTAAAAATAATTTCGAAAGGAACATATCACAAAGACAATTTTCAGTTCATGATATACCTCAGGAATTAGAGTCAATGTTTTCTGAATCTGTTAACAACGTAACAGTGAACAGAAGTAATAAAAACAGGATTAGTCTCGTCAAATTTCTTGAAAGCCATAAGCTTGAAAATAAATTTCCGTCAGTTCCGAACCGGTATATTCACAACTTTTCCAAAGTTGTGCTTAACAAGTTTCAACTGGAGCCGTTATCTCTAAGTCCCAAATTTAGTGACTGTGATCCTAAAGTCAATCAACTAGACAGAGATATACAATTTGAAAATTTGTATTCGCAAATGTCTGAGATCATCGGAAAACGAACTAACTAGGTTCAAAACTACGTTAGTAGCATTACTTAATCGCTCCATTTGTTTTTCTTTGTCTTTATCGACTACTTCTACCCGAACATTCGTTTGTTTATTCATGCTGTTTTTCGTTATTCTAGTTGTCACAGATTGCCTCACTTTTCCATCCTTGGTAATGATAGAATCATTATTATTATTATTATTATTATTATTATTATTACTATTGTTATGACTAATTGCACAATTCATGTGTACAATCTTATTGTCCTATTGACAAAACACCGTGATTGGTTTATATTCGAATATTTATTTGTAAAGTTATGTATATTAGAGTTAAGCCTAATGAGATCGAATTGAAAACAGTATTGTTCTCTTGAAAGTGTCATTGTAGATAGCTATGCTTTCAGTTATGTCAATGTGATATATGTATGTATTTATATTCAGATATATTGGAGACTAGGTGGTAACTGTTGTCATGGATCTTATCCCTTTGTTTGGTGCATACTGAATTCTATCAGTGGAGTTTGGATTGTGGCTGCCTCATCAGGTGGCTAATCATCACGGTTCACTCTGAGTTTTTATTCGTTATTATTATTATCATGTGTGATGGCATTAAAGGTTTTACTGGACTTCCCTTCCGTTCTTCTGTTGTCGTCGTGCAAGGTACGAAAATGAACTGTTGTATAATTTTCTGTGTGGCTCCTTCTACTTTAATATAGCTCTCTTGGAAGTTTCCACTAACCTTTCTGTCTGACTGTTGAACTGGGGGGTGATAAGGTCGCGTCCTCGCCTGCCTAACACCCTTTTATTGACACATTTGGAGCTCGTTTCCTTTTCTTCAGGGACGCACTAACCGTTTGTTCGTTTGAGAAAGGATATATACATGCACTGTACAAAGGGATTTCCAACAGTTGTAGTTGTTTAAACCAGCCTAAACCTAGCAAATCCAGGTTTGAATTATTCACATATCGTGTTCCGATAAACCGGATCTCACGGAAACCGACATTGCATTTTAACTGCCCTGTGAGACGAAGTTTTCCACTTCATGCGCTGATTGCTATCTGATCTGCCTTCTCCATGGTAGGGAATCCCAATTTCTTCCATAACCTGTTAAATATTATCGTCATATCAGATACTGCGTCTATTTGCAAACGTGTCGACTGTGAGTTGATTGTCTCCTCAATGTATATATGTGGAGTAGGAGTGCTGATATGATATAGGTAACTGTGGTACTCATAGCTTTCGGCATGGGATATCAATGGGGTCTGCTTTTGGACTTTGGTAGGTAAATCTTCTTACAGGAACCATCTTTATATCCAATAGTTTGGTTTCATCGGCATCTACTATATTTATATGGGCATGACTTTACAAAGTATCAAGCCCCACAGTTCCGAAATGCTGAAGACAGATTCTCCTGTGGACAATGCGGTGAGTTTGACGTTGATGGTACTGGATGCATCGCATTTACTTCCTTTACATTGTGGCTGCCAGACTGGATCAAGGTGATATCTTCGCTCAGATTGGTTAATCGCTGTTATTCTTCTCCAATATATTTGAACGTCATTTTCGGGTCTTGTTCTATTCTGTTCAATAAGCGTGTTCGTATCTCAACAGACTTGTAGGACCGCAAACGACAAATGAAGGTAGCATCTAACCAACATATATATAGTGTTTAAAAGCACTTTTTTTAAACATTTTAAACGTAATACACTTTTAATTAGAAATCTTCATATACGTCTATGTTTTTTACTTAACTTGCTAGGTTAAACCATTAGCAGTCATTTGGAAAAATCATCCTCAATGGGGACCACATAATACAATTATGTTCGATGATGTTCGTCGGAATTTTATTATGAATCCTCAGAGTGGATTAAGAGTGAGTTTTTTCCGTTTATATCACAATTTAAAAGAAAGTAGTAATATATAAACAGCCATAAAAAAGTACAAAGTTCATATTGGTTTGTCACTAGGGTGTGCGGGGGGGGGGGGGAACCAGCGTCATGTGTGTAGTCTTTAGCGTTGATACTGATTGACTTCTACCACTGACTACCTCCCCATTCCGCCCTAGTGGCCAATCAATATAAGCACTGCAGTCCTACAGGAGGTTAATCGTTGACCCTAATAGATCGGTGGTAACCTCTGTGAATACAACGTTGAGTGACGCGGCTTTCAATCTCAGGTGGGTGTATCATTCGCTTCATAGTTGCAAGGTCGTCACCCTAACTGACTTCAACTACTCGGGAAGTGACTTGTTACCAGGGAATAAACTCTTTGATTTAGAATATGCAGATGATGTAGTCCTCCATCTTAGGTGAAGACTGACAAAATGCACAGTCTTCTGAACACCTTGAGGAGAAAGCAATCTTTGGTGATGGAGGTCTCTAGGTTAGGTAGTGTCTCTCTTTGTGCCTAAAGTTAGTACCGACGTAGAAACGGATGATTATCTGAAAAGAACTATAGAAGACGATCAGCGTTGTCGGTTCGTCATTAAGGAACTCTCTAGGTACCACCAATATACTTCTCAGCCTGGCCTGACTTCCTTAGTTCGGCATTGAAGTCACCTGCTAAAACAATTATATCTGAGCGTTTTGTTTTTCGCAGCAAACTAGACAGTTTCTGGTAGAAATCATTCTTTAATTCGCCCGAACTGCAGTCGGTTTGGGCGTAATGGGAGACTATGGAAAGACAACGACGGGCAACGCCGTTCCCCCTAACGGACCCGTTCAGATGGGCAGCACACATACGGCTATCTGCCGGGATCCAGTCAAGGAGTGATTTTTCTGCCGTAACATTGGATGCTAGTCCTCGTGAACTAGCTGAGAAATCTTGACGCCCGTAAGGTGAATTTTGCAGATTCACCTTATTGGCCAGGTGGGGTTAAGTGAGTAAGCATACTCGGGTCTTGTATGCGTGTCTCCGAAACATAGCATACATCCATGAGTCGAGATGTTGGAGTTCTGTCTAGTGATGCCTGTTGTCCGATTTGGCAGAGGGTCTTGACGTTAAATGCTCCAACATTAAGTTGGCGGCTTTAAGAGACTATCAGGGGTATTTTTCTGGCTCTCTTCTCTATTTATGGTCACAGAGTGAAAGGAAGATGACTGGCTAGTCTGCAGGGTAGTATTAGCAGTACTAGGAGGACAAGATGATGAGGGTGACGTAGTTAAAGGACAATGATGATCAAGAGAGCTTCGTGTGCTTTTTGAAGTGGGCAGTTGTTACTTCCTGGCTCCACACACCATGGGAGTTGACTTTTTCTTCGGGTACCTGAAACAGAATAAGAATTAGTGCTACGTGACCGCAGAGCCCAAGGGACAACTGTTTGAGACCGGTCACACACAGCCTGTGTGAACTGGCTTTTAGGTTTGGTTCCATATTGTAATAACTTACCGCCGGCTGTGGACCATCGTTGGGTAAGTTGGGATGTGCAGTATTTGGGGTCGACCTTTTCTAACCCTTCTCCAGAGTGGAGAAATAGATAGCTTAGCTGACAGGCTGGTCATCTGAGGGAAACGCCTTACTGCTATTACATCCTTGTTCCCCAGCAGTACTACTTTTCTCACAGACTTCCTAGCTTAGTGTAAAAGAATCCTACGCTATGCTGGTAACTACTTTTAGGCTAATTGCCATCCTAACAGTCTTCCTGGCATGATGAGACCTGCAGGAACATTAGTTCCACCCAGTGTAGCTTGTTGGGTTATTGCAATATGCAAGTCCGACCACCACGTCAAGGTGGCAGCTATTGGTTGGTATTTCATGTACCCCGATCACTTCAGTCTTTAAAACTTTATAACTGGTAGAAGGAATATACTAAACGGCACCTTGTGTCTTACTTCACTATAAATCACTGTGTGATACCTTGATATCCAATAAATTTTAGGATAATCCATATGATTTCCAATTGTAGGTTCCATATCTCAGCTAAATCTCAGCACGAATACAGAGGGCTAGTTTCGCATATGCCAGTTTACGCCGTCTCTGGCTTAGTAGACGTGATATCCGACTATCGACCAAAAGGCGTGTGTACTGCTCAACAGTCCGCTCCGTCCTCCTTTATGGCTGTGAGACCCGGTCATTGAGAGAGGAAGACATGAAAAGATTAGCTGTCTTTGAGACCATAGGTGTCTGCGTTCTATCTCCCGTGTGAAGTGGTATAATAAGGTGAGCAATATTGAGGTTAGGCGTCAAGTGCTAGGTAAGGCGGGGAAATCAATAGACGAGACTGTGAAATTACATCGACCGAGATGGTTAGGACATGTGCTACGTATGCCTAGTCATCGCCTTCCTTGACGGGCAAAGTTAGCTGATATAGGGCCAGGTTGGAAAAGAGCTAGCGGCGGTCAAACGAAAACATGGCACCAGTCAATGAAATCTACAACAGTTAGTCTAAGCCACGTAGGAAGGTGTAGACTTCCTGGTTGGGGTCCTCGGGACGGTAACAATTGGTGACATGGCTCAAAATCGTTCTCAATGGCTGGTGCAGATGCATCCACTCCTTGTGACTCATGATTTCCAATGAAACTGTTTTGTTCTTCGTTATTACTATTTCTTTGTCTCACACCTCTGTTCACTGTCTCTAATATGCATTTCTCCTACTTTCTTCTTTTCTGGCTTTGTGTGCTACAAGGAAGGAGTGTGGCGACTTGAACTGCCGCACATATGTGCAAAGTTCTATGTCGAAAACCGACCGACCGACCGATGTCTCAGCTATAAATCAGGAAACATAGAACTGTTTCTCGTTACCTATATTTTGGCCCTATAGGCAGCACTAGTTGGGAATATAAAAACTATTATTATTTTGTATTATTTGCTGAGATTTCGTCGCCAAAGTAGTCATTTAACCGGCATGCCTTCATCGTTTATCGATTTCCCGGGTTTGCAGTCTTTGTCTGATCAGCATTTTGGCTGGCGAAAGTCGTTTAATGAGAGAGTGCTTCACTTGATACTGAAAGGATATGCAATAAGGAACTCTGACAGTGAACTGGTCAACGCCCTACTGCCGAACAAAAATATGTGCATGGAAATGGAGACGGATTAGACACTACGCCGTGGAGATCTTCAAATAACATTAAACACAGGCCGTTGTGTAAACTACGAATGGGAAGCGACAGGTTGGGTATCCGAGGGGTGACATGGAAGAGATCATGTGGAAAGGATAGGAAGGTGTATTGGTAGTTTTGGAGCCGGTTGGAAGTAATGAGGGAGAACTGAGTAGACGAGAGATTTGCCACTGTCTGACCTTATGTCCCACTCGGGACTCAAGAAATGAATATTATGATTAAATGATGTCCACTACACATATAGAGCTTTATGTAATTTTTGTGAATAGTACTCTTACAAGTGCTTCTGTTGCTTTACTTTATACTTTTCTTTTCGTCTAGATCCGTTCATATCGTGACGCCCACGTGAACTGTTCACGTGATCGTGAATTACTTCATTTAATTGATTATTTAGAATTAATTGCTCAACAGGAGAATGATTTCACTAAATTAAATCATAATAATTGGGAACATTATGTACATAAATATCGTAAACAATTAAAATTATTGAAAAGTCAACAGAAACACTTGAAACATCATGAAGAAAATAACACAATAACAAGTGATCCATCATCTACTGTACAGTCAACTACTTCCTCCCTAACGTTGCCTTCTTATTCAACCTCCTCGCCTTTGTCTTCCTCCTCCTCCTCCTTATCAACATCATCGTCGACGATTTCTGTGAGCACGACGACGACGACTGTTGAATATTCCCCTGTTGTTGAAACTCCTGCTCCCTTATCACCACCTCATCGTCGTCTTACAGAAGATGTGTCGCAGCCTGCTTCTTGTAGAATAATTACTTCTCCTCCTGCTCCTGCTCCCCCTCCTACAACCACTTCCTCTCAGTCAGGCCAGAAACGTGCACATGATACCAGTAGCTGTTCCAATGAAGACGACAACATCAGTCACCAAAAGGATCATCATTCAACGGATAATGACAGTGAAATATGCGATGTTGCGGTGGAAAGTAGTGTGGTTGACTCCTCGAAGTCATTGCATAAAACAAGTTCTTCTTAAAGTAATGCCACTTAGTAAAACTCAAATGTATATTGAAGGCGCTAATTAACACACAGTACTATTGTGACTATTATCATTATTACTGTTATCCTTAATTACTTTATCTATGCATCGATGGTTTTGAAAAAAGGAGAAGAAAGAGTCATTGACATGTCGATAATTGAATCGTATTTCTTGTGTGCTGTTTAACACAGATTAATTGGGTTATAATACTACTACCGATA
Source organism: Trichobilharzia szidati (assembly GCA_944472155.2). Classification (NCBI taxonomy): domain Eukaryota; kingdom Metazoa; phylum Platyhelminthes; class Trematoda; order Strigeidida; family Schistosomatidae; genus Trichobilharzia; species Trichobilharzia szidati. Next base: position 117,215,115 of record OX235274.1, on the reverse strand, counting down.
ATAATAACAGCAATAATTTTAGCGTCTTTTATTTATTAAATTATTGCTTTTTATTTTGAGTTTGTTTTCTTTTGCTTTCAAATTTCTAGTTGGTGTCTGTGTAGATTCAGTTAGCAGGTGCTATTAGGGATCACTTTTTGTCCAGAATCTAGGTGGTTTGAGTCGAACTAGGTACACCACTACTGCCAGTGAGCTCGACTCCGAAACGAGAGATCCGGCTGTTCGATGTCTAAGTCACTTCTCTCTGGCTAGTAGAGAAGACTGTTTGACGTGAATTGTTTAAAACTACTCATAAATAATTAGTAGTATATTACTATCAAGCTAATAAGTGATTTGGTTAGTGTATAGACATAGTTACTGGCTACTGGTAGTCCTACTGTAATAGACACTTCTTTTTATGCGTATTGAAGCACACTGCCTGTATGGGGGGGGGAACTTGGCTAAAATGCGGCTAGGTTGAAGGTGACTGATTGGATCGTGATATCGATTCATGAAGTCGTCAAGTTGAATATATATGGATGGATATTATTCACTTGTGATATTTTATATGATAGGAATTCAAAATCACTGGAGATGGGATTTCACTTCAACTGATCGAATCACCTGGATTGGATGTTAAACGAAAAAAACTTTCTAGTGATATGGTTATGTCCGTGTATGAGGCAGTCGATCATTGGGCTTCTAATTTAACGTGGTGGTGGTGAGGTAATGATCCAGTGAGCTACACTATCTGGAACGAATGTTCCTTCTGGTTGTAACATGCCAAAAGGGTCATTTGGGTAGCGGTTAAATTAGTGTAAGTTACTCACGTTATTTTGGGGGCCTGAAGATGAAGTCGGGCTGCTGGCGAACAGGAGTGAGGGCAAACAACAAGCCTTGTTTGCTGCTACCAGAACCGAAGAAGTACTACTGACAGTCTCTTCAAACCGCACTGCCAACTTCAAATCCAGTGTCAGGATCCTTTGCCAAATAGGACGACAGGCCTCACTCTCTAGAACTCTGGCATCTTAGGATGTCAACATCGATCCTTCAGCTATAACTGAGGGTGTAATATGAAACCACTGGGACCTAATTAAATGACTCCAGAGGTGTTTACGGTTGGTGGTGATGCAATATTACTTGGTTTAACTAAGGTATTAGGTAATGTGTAGGAGTCGGAGATAGTCCCGTTGAACTGGTGTAAATCGCTGATTATCCCGGTTTATAAAAATGGAAACATGTCTTCCTGCGATAATTACAGGGGGAACTTGACTAGTGTATTAACTAGAGTTCTAGGTTCAGTAATCATACGTAGACTGAACGGTGCTTAGGAGAAACAAACCCATGAAAACCAGGTATGGTTTAGGACCGGACAAGGTTTTAACGATCAAATCTTCAGATTCCGAAACACTGACATACAATACGGCGTCCGGCACTTGCCATATGTTTTCATTTGAAGGTGGTATTTGACTCCGTCAACTGAGATTTACTGTGACAGTGTCTGACCGGGAAGGGAGTTCCGAGAACGTATGTCGCACTAATCAAGGCACTCTACTCGAATTCATGAAGCCGTGTGTCCACCATTTTGTCTGATTTCACCATCGCTGTACTAATGGATGAACCTTAATTGACTTAAGCGACTTAGGAATTAACTCTTTACCAGGCAACAATCTTATCGACTTAGAATATACGAATGATATTGTCCTTCTTGGTGAAGACGCTGACGAAATACAGTCTTCTAAACACCTTGAGCATAAATCTTCTACTGTTTGGCATACGATTCTTTCCCGTCAAATGTAAGATGATAGGGGACTGATCAGCGCTGACTCCTAGTGTAAGGATAGGAAGTGTCGTAGTTGACTGTGTTGATCATTTCACCTATTCGGGTAATTGCATTAGCCTTAATGGACAGTTTGCTGAGGATGCATAAGGATGGTATGGTACTTACCACTTAACGAAATCTCTGGTGTATTTATGATATCCAGCCGTCAATCAAGGGACGTGTGTACTGTACTGCTCAGCAGTTTGATTTTTCCTTTTTTAAGGCTGCAATAGATAGCCGTTGAAAGGGAAGGATGTGAAAACAGTAGTTGTCTTTGACCATAGTTGTTTGCGTTTACTCTCCCGTGTTAGATGGTATAATATGTTGAGTAATGTTGAGGTGTGCAAGTCAATCGAAGAGGTTTTGAAGCTGCATCGACTGAAATGGCTAGGACACATGTTGTGCTTGTTAAGCCACCTCCCTCCTCGATGAGCAATGTCAGCTGACATTGGAATGGGTTGGGAAAGGGTCATGAGTGGTCAGTCCATGAAGTTTTTAACTGTTCGTCTGAGTCACATAATGAGGTGTAGACTGACTGGCTTGGTTACTGCAGACGCTAGAAACTGATGGCATAAGGTAGGCATGGCTCAAAATCGTCCTCAATACCCTAAGAATAAAAGAGACTGTAAGTAACAAGTGAATGTCGAAATAAACGCATTAGACGGTGTAACACTGATTGGTCCCTAGTAGGAGGGGGGAAAACCTCGCCTAGATTACTAGGTCACTAGTATTCTAGCCGGTCCCAAGCCCGGATAAAGAGGGAGGGTTGGGGCGTGGTGCTAGCAACTCCACCCCCAAAACTTAACCAAATTGCTACTAAAACTTCAACGCACAATTATATTCAAAATTCTAAAATTGCAAATGGTGACCTTATTTTTCGCTGGAATCGGGGAAGTGAAATGACGCGGGCTGGTGAAAGCCTTCGGGAAGCCAGTCAGCCGATGTGCCTTCTTTCGATGAAAGCGAAAATAAGGATGGGGACGTGGAATGTTCGTACAATGTACGAAGCTGGGAAGGCTGCTCAGGTAGCCGCAGAAATGAGGAGATATAAAATAGAAGTGTTGGGAATCTGCGAGAGCAGATGGAACGGATGTGGAAGGAGCCAACTATCAACTGGAGAGACAATAATCTACTCCGGTCACCCAGAGGACAATCACGAGCACACCGAGGGAGTAGCCATCATGATGTCACCAACAGCGGCTAAAGCTCTCATGCAGTGGGAACCAATCTCCTCCAGGATAATGACAGCCAGGTTCAACTCAAAAGGAAAAAAGGTTACAATCATTCAGTGCTACGCGCCTACAAACGCCTCAGAACATGAGAAGAAGGAGGATTTCTACAGTCAACTACAAACAGTAATGGACAACGTCCCAAAGAGCGATATCAAAATCCTGATGGGCGACATGAATGCGAAACTGGGAGGAGACAATACAGGAAGAGAACTCACCATGGGTCGTGAGGCCCTCGGTGAAATGAACGAAAATGGCGAACTCTTCTCAGACTTCTGCGCCTTCAATGATTTGGTGATTGGTGGCAGTGTGTTCAAACACAGGGATATACACAAGGCAACATGGATTTCACCAGATGGACACACCAAAAACCAGATAGACTTCATTTCAATCTCAAGGAAGTGGAGATGGAGCCTACTGGACACAAGATCGAGGAGAGGAGCAGATGTGGGATCAGACCACTATCTAGTACAAGGGACTTTCAAGGTGAAGCTGAAAGCCTCGAGGATAGGTGGGGATAGGCCACAATGCAAGTTCAACACTCACAAACTGAAGCACACAATCACACAGGACATTTTCACTGCAACTGTCAGAGCAAAGCAGGAAACACTACGTGGCACCACTGAGGAATCATCTGTGGAAGACCATTGGAACACTCTGTGAAGGTAGTTTTCAACGAAACGTGCTCAACGGTTTTAGGAAGAAAGAAGAAACAAGACAAGGAATGGCTCTTAATGGACACTTGGAAACTAATAGAGGAGAGGAGAAAGGTGAAAGAAAAAATGATTCAATGCAAAGATGGACAAGAGAAAGAGACGCTGAACTCAACTTACACAGCACTGGACAAAGAAGTGAAGAAGAGTGCCAGGAAGGACAAAAGACAATTCTACGACAACCTGGCTACTGAAGCTGAGAAGGCAGCAGGCAAAAGGGACCTGAGGACACTATATCAGATAACCAAGTCTCTATTCGGGAAGAGATCAACACAAGTGAAACCTATAAAAGACAGCCAAGGGAACCCAATTACCAAAGAAGAAAGACAGATTAAACAATGGGCGGACCACTTCAAAGGACTCTTGAACCGACCACCACCTGCAGCCCGTCCAGTAATACCAACAACAGCACGTACACAACTGCAAGTTGACACCAATCCTCCAACGAAAACTGAAGTCATGAATGCAATCAAGCTTCTGAAAGCTGGAAAAGCAGCTGGACCAGATGGAATACCCCCGGAAGCACTGAAAGCGGACCCAGAAACGACGGCAGATATGCTGACTCCATTATTGCAAAAGATCTGGAAAGAGGGAAAGGTGCCTACTGACTGGAGGAAAGGTTACCTAGTGAAACTACCAAAGAAGGGCGACCTGGGACTCTGCAAGAACTGGCGAGGAATCATGCTCCTGTCGACGCCAAGTAAAATCCTGAGTCGCATCATCCTGGAGAGAATCAAGGACGCGCTGGATACAGAACTCCGACCAGAACAAGCTGGATTCAGGAAAGGCAAATCATGTTCTGACCAAATTGCAACTCTACGCATTATCATCGAACAAAGCATGGAATGGCAATCAAATCTCTACCTCAACTTCATAGACTTTGAGAAGGCCTTCGACAGCGTTGACCGCGAAGTAATTTGGAAACTACTCGGGTACTACGGCGTACCCCAAATATTCATCAACCTTATTCAACAGCTGTACGACAACGGCACATGTCAAGTGATCCACAACGGAAAACTCAGCGAGGCGTTTGAAGTAAACACAGGAGTCAGACAAGGGTGCTTATTATCACCAATGATATTCCTAATTGTGGTGGACTGGACTGGATTATGCGTCAGACAGTGGGAAACGAGAAGACAGGGATATCCTGGACCGACGTGAAGAACCTAGAAGACCCGGATTTCGCGCGTGGATGATTTATGTTTGATGTCACACAAAATTGAAGACTTACAAGCGAAAACCGACAAACTGGTCGAAGAGACTGGCAGCAAAGACAGGACTCCAGGTGAACATAGACAAGACGGAGGTCATGAAAATAACCAACCAACAACAGCAGCAGCAACATCCAGTGCCAATCACCATCAACGGGAGGGATTTGAAAGAGGTTACTTCTTTCACTTATCTAGGGAGCACTGCCTCAACTACAGGCAGGAGGAACGGACGAGGATGTCAAATCGAGAATCGGGAAGGCGAGAAACACATTCATCAATCTGAAACCAATCTGGAAATCTTCGTCACTCAGCAACAATCAACAACAAAATTCGGATTTTCAATACAAACGTGAAGTCAATTTTGCTTTACGGATCAGAAACTTGGCGGGTCACCAAGAATATTTTCAACAGGTTGCAGACCTTTATCAACAACTGTCTTCGCTCCATACTGAAGATTAGATGGCCAGAAAGAATCACAAACAAGAAGCTATGGGAACAAACGAAACAGGAACCAATCGCCCAACAAATATGCAGGAGGAAGTGGAGATGGATTGGACACTCGCTGAGGAGGCCGTTGAGTGACATCGCGCGTCAAGCCCTCGAGTGGAACCCGAAAGGGAAGCGGCGAGTGGGACGTCCAAGGGTGACATGGAGGAGATCGTGTGAGGAGGAGATGAAACAGTATGGTATAACATGGACGCAAGTGAAAAGTACAGCACAAGACAGAAGCAAGTGGAGACGTGCAGTTGAAGCCCTATGTTCCACTAGGAACCCAAGGGAACAATAATAATAATAGGAGGGGGGAAGATGATAACCAGTATCACGTATCTAGTCTTCAGTGTTGTTGCTGATTGAATTCTGCCTGTCAATTCGCACTATGACCACCAATCTTAAAGACTCGCCGTCATAGTCAACCTTTCTGAATTAGTCCTATATAGTTAGAGATGGTTGGCAGGAAACATTGAATCTAGGTTTCGTCCTTATTGGCACTCATCAGTGAGGCGAATCTGAAAAACCCTGGGATTCAAATTTGCGTCACTCATTGCTGCAGTGAGAAAGGTTAGCTCTAAGCTCTTCACGGCAGTGCCTCACCCCCTATAGGACTGTAATAGTTGTATTGACTGGTCAATGGAGCCGTCGTGATAGGGGGGTGGGGGATTTATGCAGTATCGTTTGTCTAGTCCTTGGTGTATTTCATAACTGATACTAAATATCATATTATCACAATATCTTCCTATTTCATGGTAGTTCTTAATCACCCTACTATTTTACATAAACACATCAACATACTCTCTCAGTGAGTGTGTGAGGCTTTTTAGCCATACTCAGTGTGTCGCATTCCGGGTGCATAGTGTTAAGAAGGCGAAATAGTTGTATAGTAGTTATCTTTTCTTCCTGAAGGGTCAGGAATCAATTAATTTCATACTGTTATATTTATAGAATTTGCACTCCATATTATATTATTACTCCGTCGACACTCCAGCCCAAAACTGAGTAGAGGTATTTTTGTCACACTTAAGAGAAAGGTATCCTATGTAACAGTTACATACCTTTTAATTCATTATTTTCATGAATAAATATGTACTTCATACGCACGAATCGCCCTTGTCATATGGTTGGTGCGTTCAAGGTCATTTTTCTGTTGGTACTTACTGGTGCTTAAAGTTTAACTTTGCCGACTCTTATCTCCTCCTCACGCTATCTACTCCATGTCACACTCACAACCATGCCCAACTCGTCGTTTCCCATTCGGCTTCCTTTCAAGGAGCTGGCCAGCAGTGTCACTCAACTGTCTCCTCAGTATGTGTCCAATCCATCTCCGTTTCATCAACCATATTCATTTGGTAGTAAGTTTGTTCGTTGCCGGGATCCTACCATTTCGTGATTTTAGCGCGATCACCATCGGATTGCATACTATCACGGAATTCAAGCATTGTTTCAACTACAAGGTGATAGTACAAATGAGGATGACAAAACCAGGATCAGTAGGACAAGACAGACCCTCATCACTCTGGAATCAGCTTGAAAATCTGCTGGATTATTTTGAATGCCTTCAGATTGTCCACAACGTGGTAGACAGTGTCTACTAGATGGCGTACAATCTCACTGTTTAGTGCTTGTGGGCCATTTAGTCTCAGGTTCATCGGTATGTGTTCAGAGATGCGGACAATAACCCTTCTCTCTGCGTTCTTCCAATGCATGTGCCTTGGTACGTACGTACATGTAAATTGGTAGATACAGTTGGGGGGAAAATGAGGCGGGAGTTTGTCCACTTTTGACTGTCTTAAACAACTGGTCGTTTGGAAAACGCATATGAGCTTGGCGGCTGGATATGTTCTTTTCAGGGCAGCGTTCAGTCTGCATATTATTCTACTAGCAGTATCGTCACCTTTGAAGGCAAGCTGTAGAAAGATGGGCTTTTTCTCTACTGTGTTGTACTTCACCTTGTCAACACTATGTTTTCCATGTGGGTAACCACTATCACGCAGGCGTTTTTCAACATTGGATAGTTCTTCCTTAACTTTATCTTCGGAACAAAGCTTCCTTACACGATCAAACAGTGTTCTCAACAAAAAAATGGGCTCAGATTACCCTGGTACATTTGTCGTTCTTGCTTTATTCAAATTTATTGATGGGAAGAATTGTATGAAATTTCCTGGAATAATCTGACTGCTGAGTCACACTGAATCATTATGTCAAGTTTTGATGTGGTTTCTCTATTTACTAGTATTTCTCTATGTGGTTCACTTGATTTTATGAAATATGAACTTGAAAACAATCAGGAAATATCGGCTAAATCATCATTATCAGTGGAACACGTTATAAAATGCTTAAAACTTTGTTCAGAATCTACATATTTTACCTTTGAAGACAAATGGCATTGCAATGGATTCACCAGTATCTCCAATTGTAGCAAATCTGTATATGAAAGCTCAGGAAAGAAGAGCACTGACAAGTTTTAGTTGTCATCCTAGAATATTGTACAGATATGTAGATGGTACATTTATCATCATTAAGAAAGCTGAGAAAGAAAACTTGCTAACACAGATTAACTTAATCTCAGAATATGTTGAGTTTACTAATGAAGTAGAATCGGCTGAGGGAACTCTAAACTTTCTTGATTGTCTTGTAAAAAGATAAACGGATGAGAAACAAAAATTCACGATATACACGGAACCGACACATTTCAACAAGAATTTGAATTTCCAATCAGATTATCCGATAAAAATGCAAGTTTCGGTAGCTTGAAATCTCGTTAAAAGAGCTATAAACATTATAACATACAATGATATGGAGAACGAGATCTCCAACATAAAACAAATTTTGATTGGAAATGGTTATCCGAAAAAGCTACTAAATAATATTATCAATAAAAAGGAGCAGAAGGGAAAACAGAAAATTGAAAAATCTTGGCTATCGACGATAGCCATTCCATATCGAAAGGACACAGCTGAACGACTTCAAAGACTATTTGCTTCATATAATATTAAAGTCTATTTCAAGCCCTTTAATTCTCTAGACAAATCTTTGGTGAATGTCAAAGATATGGTTACAAAAATGTCACAAAGTAATTGTGTCTATAGGATAAAGTGTTAGGGAAGAGCAGTAGACAGGTGAAAGTCAGAGTGAATCAACATAGACTGTGCACTAGATGTCCGCCTAGAAATAAAATAGAATTAAAAAGTCTAGAGAAAAGATCGGCTATAGAAATGCATGCGATAGACAGCGGACATAAGATCGATTTCAAGAATGTAGAAATTCTAGGAAGAGGCTTTCATGCGCATAAAGAAAGGCCAACCTCTCAAGCCTTGCATATTTTAACCACACTGAATGCAATAAATAGAAGGCATAGACCTATCGCCTATATATGGCAGATTCTAATGAAGCAAATCATATGAGAGAAAATATTTAAAAAAAATATTCAGTCCTATGTTGTGACCGCTGTAAAAATATTATCATGTTTTGACGTGTTTTCCACAAAACAGACAACATTCACACACACACAAACAAATTTGAACATGTGACAATTTGACATCAGTCACTACAAATATGTCATGGCTGTATACACTTTTCCATTGGGGTAAATGTCTCCCGATAAGTGACCTTCAGAGGAACTCACTTCAATTTATGTGGTTGAATGGTTTACGAGCTTTCCTTGCAAACGGATATCCGACCATTTTATGGTGGGTGCGTGCTGGCGAAGAGTCCCAGGGAAGAGTAAACAATAGACACCAAAGTTAAATGACTTTGATTTGACCAATCATATAGCTAAGCATTACAAATGGTTCCTAGGCATAAGGTGTGCGTCGGTGGCGCAGCGGTTAGGATGCTCGCCGACCATGCACATGGGCCGGGGGTCGGTCCCTGGCCGACACACTCCTTTACCTCGCTAAGCCAGTAGTGAGACTGGTAAAGAGGAAAGGTTGGGCATGAGGCTAGCAACCTCATCCTGTAAAAATTAACACTGCTACAGAAACTTCAAGCCTCTAGCTTGGAGCCCTATGTTCCACTGGGAACGTGAAGGAAAAAAGAAGATCCTAGTCATAAACCTCTTTGAAAGTTTCTTCTGGATTTGGTTTTTGACTCCTCTGTAGATAATGTGTTGATAGGGTGGAATAAAACATGCATTTGTGGAGGGAATAATAAATCTGAAAAAGTATTGCCGGGCTATTGATGGTTATACATTCAGATGCAACCACTTCAAATGAGGAAGTCTGTATAAGTTGGTAAGTCGTACATAACTGGTGATTTTTTAGACACTTTCTTCTCGAAATCAAAGCTCTCCCTTAGTAATATACTGCGTATATGCAACCAGTATCTGCTACAGCTGGAGAAATAGAGAATACATTGTTTTGCTATGTCTACAAACCACTTCTATGAAAATCTGGGACCAGTTTCCGCAGCACATTAGAGATTTATACCCTATATGATTCATTTTTATTACATATATCGTAGATACACTTCTTCGAATCTGATTGGCTCTTTAAAGGTCGTCTGAAGTTGGTGTCTATTCTTTACTGTTGTCGAGTCCCAAACCAGGACGAAACGGCTGTCCAGTACTCCCTGGTTTTCAATGCTTCGCTAAAAGATTACACGTTCCATTTTTATAAATTACTTAAAATAATCCCATCGTGTTTAAGAAAAAATCAAAAGATTTCTCCCAATGTTTCACTGTGTAGATCACAGATTCTTCAGCAGAATTATTTGGATTTTATTAACCATTAAAGTATATTGTCAAAAGAGTTGCATCAGTTGAAGTGAGTTCCTCTGAAGGTCACTTATCGGGAGACATTTACGCCAATGGAAAAATGTATACAGTCATGGCATATTTGTAATGACTAATGTCAAATTGTCACATGTTCAAATTTGTTTGTGTGTGTGTGAATGTTGTCTGTTTTGTGGAAAACATGACAAAACATGATAATATTTTTACAGCGATCACAAGACAGGACTGAATATTTTTTAATATTTTTTGTTATATTATTTATTTTGACACCCCATAACTAATCTCTTATTTTATGTAAAAATATGTCCGTCGCATAACTGGCTATTTTTGGAACGACAACTGATATTCTATTTTATAGCTGTAAGAACCTGAAGAGGAGAAATTATTGAAAAGAATATTCTTGGTTCAGAGTGACTTTTAAATCTCGACAAACCAAATCTTGAAAACATGTTTTCATATTTCAACATTTTTCATTGTTTTGACAACATTTTACTCATCTTATATCTCAGTCATATTATTCTCACATATTCATTCACATTTCTGAATGTGAATGCTACAAGACTGAGTTTCCTAGAGTTCTAATGAGAAGTCGTGACCAGTGAGGTTCATCCTGTCAAGTATGAGGATGGATGTCGCACAGATGACATTGGTTGGTACCAGTCGCGATAAATGACGAATTGGTAGAAGTTGGAATTCATGGATTGGCTATTGAATCGGGTCCCAGTGGCTGAATGGTATAAGAGCTCCATGGCCTTGTAACCGGAAGGTCCTTGGTTCGAACCGCCTGTGGTGGGTGCGTACTGCCCATGATCCTGAAACTAGGATGAAACAGCTATCCCGTACTCCCTGGTTGTTTTCAATGGTTCTCTAACTGGTATCAATCCGTGATCAACTCGTCAAAACAAATCTAATCCTTACAAATCAACTATTGAAAATTTCTGAATGTACTCTATTTTCCGATCATCATCTGCTGCTGCTGGATTCAACATAGAACTTGGCACCGAAGTGCAGCAGTTCGAGTTGCCACGTTCCAAATAGCACACAAAGGTAGACAAGAAAATGAGTGAAGAGAATCAATATAGTTTTGACAAGAATAAGAGTGAAACAGAATGAGTAATGGTAGAAAGGAATATGAAAGGTTAAAGAGACTGAATACATCTGCGTAAGCCATTGACAACGATTTTGAGCCATGTCACCTAGTGTCTCCAGCCATTGATTCTTAGAGTCCCGAGGGCGGGCCCCAACCCGGAAGTCTGCATCTCCCTCCCTACCTGACTCAGTTTAACTGTCAAGGATTTCATGGATTGATGAGGCCATGTTTTTGTTTGGCCACCACTAGCTAGCTCTTTTCCAACCTGCACCTATATCAGCTAGTAATGCCCGTCCGTCGGGGGAGGCGATGGTTAGGCATGCGCAGCACGTTACCTAGCCATCTCAATCTATGTAACTTTATAGCCTCGTCGATTGATTTTCCCTCTTTGCCCAACACTCTACGCCTAACGTCAACATTACTTACCTTATTATACCACCTAACGTGAGAAAGAGATCGTAAACATCTGTGGTCAAAAACAGACAATCTCTTCATGTCTTCCGCTATCAATGGCCACGTCTCATTACCATAGAGGACGGAGCGAACTGCTGAGCAGTATACACGTCCCTTGGTTGATAGCCGAATGTCACGCCTACGGTGTAAGTTAGCGAAAGCAGCCCGAGCTTTCTGGATCCGTGCTGTGATTTCGTCACCAATCAATCCGATCATCTATTTCACGCATGTTTATTGAACTTTAGGATGACTTCAATTTATTTAGTTATTCATTCATATATTTAATCAATTGTAACTCATAATCATATACACCAATATTATTATTATAGCAGTTTAGTATCTCCACTCACTGCCACACTTTAACATACACAAGAAAACTTGTTATGTCTAATTGAATTTTAGATTTTCCCGTCAGTTGATTGGACCTAAGTGCTCGGTCTCAGGTTGACATGTCGGCTTCTTGTGCAGATGCTTCGACGATGTCTGGGCATGTAATTAGTATTTAATTGGTGGATGATGACTAGCAGTGGAATCCAGGATTAAACTAATATGACCCGTTGCACAAGAGGGGGCTCTCCTGGCCCAAGTAATCTAGTGGATAACGCTTTGGCGTTTGAAACTATAGACACTGGGTTCGAGCCTCGGTGGGAACATCATCACTCACTGAGAAATGCAAGTACATCCAGATGACAACGGTCGGTCGGTCGGTTTTCGACATAGAACTTTGCACATATGTGCGGCAGTTCAAGTCGCCACAATCCATGTAGCACGCAAAGCAAGAGAAGAAAGTAGAAGAAATGCATAATATAGACAGTAAACAGAGGTGTGAGACAAAGGAATAGTAATAACGAAGAACAAGACAGTTTCATTGGAAATCATAAGTCACAAGGAGTGCATGCATCTGCGCCACTGAGAACGATTTTGAGCCATGTCACCAATTGTTTCCAACCATTGGTTTTTACCGTCCCGAGGACCCCAACCAGGAAGTCTACACCTTCCTACGTGGCTTAGACTAACTGTTGTGGATTTCATTGACTGGTGCCATGTTTTCGTTTGACCACCACTAGCTCTTTTCCAGCCTGGCCCTATATCAGCTAACACTGCCCGTCGAGGAAGGCGATGACTAGGCATACGTAGCACATGTCCTAACCATCTCAGTCGAAGTAATTTCACAGGTTTCGCGTGCACTTCGGATTGTGAGGGCGATTGTTACTTCCCGGCTGCCCACACCGTGGAAGTTGGTTGCGTGACCGCAAAGCCCAGGGGACAACTGCTTGAGGCCGGTCACACACGGCCTGTTTTTGTTTGTTCTTTTTTATTTGGTGTGCCTCAGTAGCGTATTTATCACTTCTGCTCTGTGACACGGCAGCAGAAAGCGCGGTCGTTGTTAATCCGGGCCCCGACCGATCCGGCATGATATTTTGTGATTTATTTGAAGTCATAGGATTGGATTGGGTAACTGCTTTTAGTCTAACCGCTATCCAAACAACCTTTCTGGCATGGTAGGACCTGCAGGAACATAAGTTCCAGCCAGTATAGCTTGTTGGGTCATTGCAGTGTTCAAGCCCGACCACCACGTCAAGGTAGCAGCTTTCGGTCGGGAGATGACAACGAGTCCCAAATAGGACGAAATGCGCATCTTGAATTCCACTGCTATTCACCATCCACCAGTTAACTTCTAAGTACATGCCTAGACATCGTCGAAGCATCTGCACAAGAAGCCGACATGTCAAACTGAGAATGAGCACTTCGGTCCAATAAGTCGATGGGAAAATCTAAAATTTAAAACTGTTGAATACATATTAGATCATGGAAAAAATTCAAAAAAGGGTGGCAGCGAAGAAAATTTCGCTTTCGACGAAGTTATGAGATAGGCTGTATATTTGTGGCTATATTTTGAAGATCCTGTACGAAGAGAAAATATCATGCATTAAACTACGCGGAAAATTCCGCACATCCACCAATTAAAACTTGTTATGATTGTCTAATGTAATATATATGTATATACTATTGTACAACTATGAAAATGAATTCGTCGAAGAGAGAGTTTTCTTCACTGAATTATTTGTTTTTATTCAAGCATTGATTTCCAGGAATTTGATTGGTTACAGGATTTCATCATGATCTGGCAGAATCATTGAAAAACCAACAGGGAGTGCTGCATAGCTGTTTTGTCCTAGTTTGAAACTCTTCGTAGTACACATCCACCAGGGTTCCGACCCAGGACCTTCTGGTTACAGGGCGAGCTAACTTGTAGACCATTCACCAGGCACTGCGACCTGACTCAGTGGCCACCGCATGAATTCCAACTTCTGCAAATTCTCGATATAGTACAACTACAAGCTAATATTTGTTTTTCCGTCTCAATGAGGAGTATTAATTTAATTAAAAAGTAGAAGTCATTACTTATGTAATTAAATATATATTTTGTTTCTTCAAAATTTCTATGCACTCTGATACGTGAAAGCGATTACACTGAATAGATTTTGTACAATGTAATCTAAGAGTAATAAACTGTCATTATTATTATTATTGTTATTATTAATATTAATTATTGCTGTGAAAAATGTTTGCATACAAAGATGTTTCAACCAATTTCCATCGAAACTTATTAGTTGATCACAGAGGCTATTCATCACGTCAAACCTTAATCCAGAGTTTGGTATTGCGCAGTCGGATGTTCTTTTTCTACTGCACCCTGTAAAATAAAAGAATTATTAAGCAAATAAATAAAATAAACTAATAATAGCATTAGGAATATTAAACTATCATGATTACTACCATTATTTCCTTGGAGTCCGGTTGGAATGTAGATCCTCCGCAAGACATCGTCGTTTCATTCTATTCTGAGCAGTTATTCTTAACTACCTAAATGACTACCCATACTCCTCCGTTCCTTTCTTACATAAATTCCTCCATCTCACCCTCGGACCTATAATGAACCAGTCGTTTCCTATTCGGGTTCCACTTGAAGGCCTGGTGCGTGATATCCCTGCACGATCTGTTTAGAATATGTTCAATTCATCTCCATTTCTATCTGCATATTTGTTGGTTGGTCAATAGGTTCCTGGTTGGTCTGGTTGCTAGATTTCCTTCTTGCTTATACTCTCTGGATGGTCATCTGATCTTCAGCACCGGGTGAAGGGAGCTAGCTATTGATGAAGGCCTGAGGTAGACTGCTGAAAGTTCTTTTTGTGTCATTTGTGTCAAGTGCCTGAACTATACAGAAGCACTCTATTGATTTAGCATTGCTGTTGAAGATACGGGTCTTATTTTTTATCCTGAGTGCATTTGATCTGTATACTGATAGGATTATTGAAGTTGAACTGTGCACATGGGTTGTGGTGAGATTTAATTGATTACCTATGAATTACCGGTTTGGTTATATAGAAATTGAACTACATTACTCAGGTAGTCATGAGGTGTTCGTTTCACTTTTTTATAATTACCGAGTGACATTACATCAGTTTGATGAAATAAGGACATCTTAAGGTGAGTAAAGCTTTCAAATTCATTGTAAAATCTTTTGACAACAGTCTGAACATATTCTATAGTGTCACTTCCTGAAAACGAAGTAGATTCAACTCCAGATGAAGTAGCGCTGGGGATTACGCCAAAATTATTTATTGAAAATTATCTTGAAGAAAGCCACAGCTGAGAAGGCGAAAGATGATGCCAGAATATTCACTGACTAATTTATAGAGTTTCCATAATCGCGTTGAACTTGAAAGAAGAGTAATCCTTGTTTTACCTTTTTCCGGTTCATTAAGTCATAAGAAACGATTTGAATAAACCTGTTCAAAGTCAGCATCTAATGACTGACTCCTCTACTGTACTCCTTTAGTTTCAACTGAAAATGATCGGGTCTATGTGTAAACATCGGTGATTAAAGTCTGGCCATCTCTTCCCTTCATGTATGAATTTAGCATGAGACGGAAATATATACATATAAATATAGTCTTTCTCTCTATCTATCTTGTTTGTTGTCACTTTCTATATCTCTGGTATAGTTGTTGCATCATTCGGATTACACGCAGACGTAGAATGACTGACTCTGGTAGGTTAAATAGCTTAGGGAAAAAGCTCAGCCATTGTACTGCATTTACTTGCATGCAATCACACAGTTCATGGTGGGTGGGACAGAGTGAAGTATTATAAAGTAATGCAGTTAGATGGAGAGAGAGAGACAGGTTACTCCTTGAAGCTTTGTTTATCGATTCAACGCCAAACACGTACAATCGAAATGACGCGACGCTTATGCTGGATATATGGAAAGTGGTAACAAACAACAGGGGACTGCTGGTGAGAGAGTATGAGAGGAAAAAATATATGAGGCAAATTGTGAAAAGCATGTGACTAAATTGATATGATTATGAGTGGCAATCAAAGGAGAAAGATTTATCCGCAATTTATTGCCTTTCATAATCATATCAATTTAGTCACACGGTTTTCAAAATTTACCTCATATATTACTTCATTCACTTATCGAGGGAGCATTGTCTCAACTACAGGAGGAACGGACGAGGATGTCAAATCGAGAATCGGGAAGGCGAGAAACACATTCATCAAACTGAAACCAATCTGGAAATCTTCGTCACTCAGCCTGCATCAACAACAAAATTCGGATTTTCAATACAAACGTCAAGTCAGTCAGTTCTTCTATACAGATCAGAAACTTGGTTAGTCACCAAGAATATTTCCAACAGCCCGTTGCAGACACTTATCAACAACTGTCTTCGCTCTACACTGAAGATCAGATAGCCGGAAGAATCACCAACAGGAAACTATGGGAACAAACAAAACAAGAACCAGTGGCTGAACAAATATGCAGGAGAAAGTGGAGATGGATTGGACACTCGCTGAGGAGGCCGCTGGGTGACATCGCGCGTCAGGCCAACGCTCGAGTGGAACCTGAAAGGGAAGCGGAGAGTGGTTCGTCGGTGCAAGGGTGACATGGAGGAGATCGTGTGAAGAGGAGCTGAAACAGTATGGACTAACATGGATACAGGTGAAAAGTACAGCAGAAGAGAGAAGCCAGTGGAGGCGTGCAGTTGAAGCCCTATGTTCCACTAGGAACCCAAATGAACAATATTAATAATAATGAGTGGCAATAATTTATGTTCGAAACCTTGTCATCCATCACTGAATTGCTGTGTGATATTTGAAATAAACTTGTCTAATATGGAATAAGCCATATCTCCACTTCATCTAATGACATGCCCATTGTTTGGATAATTATGCCGTTAGTTTTCACACGAGAACCAAACATTTACATGTAATCCCCCAATTCTGTGACACAATGACAACGGGGGCTGGTGGGTCGGGAGGGCTTCAGTTTCCCGTGAACCAGTAAAAGTAAAACTTATCATGAGAAAAGAAAATCTGTGATAATAATAACAACAACGTTTTCTCTTACCTAGTTTATTCACATTAAATATTTTGATCTTCACATATTCACATTCTTCCGCGGTTAAATTAAAGTCATTTAAATATCGTATAAATGTGCTGATGATATCAAGAGAATCATGATTAGTTATCAAATATCGCATTGTTGCTGATGCTGGGAAATTATTCATAGTGGAAGCATTTGATATTGATATAGTATTTCTTGGAAGCAATAGATTTTCAATCCCATGTCTGTTATTATCAATATTCTTATTGCTGAATTGTTGCTGATGAGAATACTCGATCACATGAATATAAAATATGTAGATCCAGTTTGTGTTCATTAAATCAGCAGCCTTCAAATAACATCAACAAAAAAAATAAGAATTCTTTAAAATGTGAAATATACACATTAACCCTATTTGGGACTCATCATCTGGATGTACCTACATTCCGCAGTGAGTGATGATCTTCCCACCAAGGCTCAAACCCAGTGCCCATAGTTTCAAACGCCAAAGCGTTATCCATCGTGTTTGAGCCTTGGTGGGGAACATCATCATTCACTGAGGAATGCAGGTACATCCAGATGACAACGAGTCCCAAAAAGGACGAAATGTGCATCCTGGATTCCACTGC
>OX235274.1:117160757-117196874 GCA_944472155.2 Trichobilharzia szidati | reverse complement strand
AGCATCGTTTCAACTACAGGTGGAACCGACGAGGATATCAAAGCAAGGATTGAGAAAGCAAGGCAAGCTTTCACTACTCTAAAGTCTGTGTGGAGGTCAACAACACTCAGCATCAAAAATAAGATCCGGATTTTCAACTCCCATATGAAGTCAGTGCTACTGAACATACGGATCAGAGACTTGCACTGCGCGTCATAAAGAGCATCTCAAACAAACTACAGACCTTGATCAACAGCTGCCTTCGCTCAATACCACTCATGATCAGCAACAGGGATCTCTGGGATCGAACCAACCAGGAACCGTTTGTGAAACAAATAGGCAGGAAGACGTGAAGATGGATTGGCTGGCCATACTCTGAGGAAACAATCCATCAAGTGACATCACTAGACAAGCCATCGCTCGAGTGGAACCCGAAAGGGAAGCGGCGGCGAGTTGGTCGTCAGTGCAAGGGTGGGGTGACATGGAGGAGGTCATGTGAAGAGGAGATGAAAACGTGTGGACAGATTTAGAGCCAGGTGAAGAGTGCGGCAGAGAACCGAACTCAATGGAGACGCATGGCTGAAGCCCTATGTTCCTCTAGGAATTAAAGGAAACAATAATAATAATCTGAGCTGATTGATCTAATCGTGAAACTTTTGTCGTCCTACTAAACAACATCTTCAGTCAGTGCAGGTTTAAGTATAAAATAAACTCATTCAAACTCTCCATGAATGATTTAATTGTATCTCCTGATGACCACTGTCGTGACTAGTTGTTAATTTATGTCTCTATTTATCATTTTTATTGACTTGGAATTCAGACTTTCTTGTCACATGTGAAATACTTTTTATTAGATGGCAAATTCGGTCTAGAATTCCTGGCAGATTCACTGGCATTATTTCAGGTGTTTCCTCTATTTAAAATTTCGACATGATCCCAATCAAATTCGTGTCCACAATTATCCACATGCCTTTTTACAGCCAATTTGTGTTCTTCGATTCGGATTCGGAGGGTACGCCCACTTTGACCGATGCAATGTTTATTTCGGTTCATACAATTTATTTTGTTAATGGTATTAATTTTATTTTTCTCTGTTGGATCTTTTGGTTTGCACAGTATCGAATGAGGTGATTATGCATGACTGGCTTGTGTGCTATATCTATTTCAAAACAGTCCTAATATTCTAGTCGTTATTTCAGAGATATTTTTGTATATGATAGGATGAATTTTCTCGTGTTCGTTTATGTTAGTTTGTTGCTGGTGTTATGACTCAAGTTCAAATTGAATTAAATGAATTTGAGTGTTGGTTTGTAGGGATTTGATTGGTTACAGGATTTTCATAATGAGCTGACATTAGTTAGAGAACCACTGGAAAACCTGGGAGTACTGGACAGCTGTTTTGTTCTAGTTTGGGACCCTTCATCAGTACGCACCCACCGCCAGAGTTCGAACACAGGACCTTCTGGTTACAAGGCGAGCTCGTATACCAATAAGCCACTGGGACCAGATCCAATGACCAGTGCATGAATTCTAACTTCCGCCAATTCACGATATAGCGTGACCCCTAGCCAATGTCTTCGGCAAGTATTTGTCCTGACACCCGACCTGCTGCACCCTAGTGGTCACGACTTCCCACTAGGGTCGCGCTATGTCGTGAATTGGCAGAAGTTAGAATTCATAGGCTGACCATTGGAACGGGTCCCAGTGGCTTAATGGTATACGAGCTTGCCTTGTAAACCAGGAGGTCCTGGGTTTGAATCCCGGTGGGTGCGTACTGATGAAGAGTCCCAAGCTAGGACGAAACAGCTCTACAGTACTGCCTGGTAGTTTTCCAATGGTTCTCTAACTAATGTCAGCTCATGATGAAAATCCTGTAGATGAATTTGATTTTGTCTTGATGAGAGAATTATACAATTCAAACGAGAAATAATAACAGCGATTATGCTGATGACGTTCAAGTACCGGGAAATTTCACAGTTAATTAGATCACCCTACTAATGATGCGTCCTTTTTGTACATTACTATTATTGTTTCCTTTAGTTCCCAGAGCAACATTGGGCCTCACCCACACGTCTCCATTACGTTCGGTTCCCTGCCAACGTTTTCAGCTGGCTCCACATCTTCCCACATGCTTTCATATTCTCTTCACACAACCATCTCAACGTCACCCTTGCAGTCACGACCAACTAACTCGCCGCTTCCCATTCAGGTGTGATGTCACTTGATGGTTTGTTTTCTCAGAGTATGGTCGATCCAATCTACCTCCATTTCTCCCTACATATTTGCTGCACAATTTGTTCCTGCTGTGTTGGTTCGATCATTGCCAGAGATCCTTGTTGCTGATCAGTTCTGACCAGTCATCTGATCTTGAGTAGCAATGAGCGAAGACAGCTGTTGATGAAGGTATGTAGTTTGTTCGAAGAGCTCTTTGTGACACGCCAAGTCTCTGATCCGTATAGTAGCACTGACTTCACATTAAACTTGAAAATCTGCATCTTATTTTTCATGTTGAGAGCTGTTGATCTCCACTTAGATTTGAAAGTAATGAAAGCTTGCCTTACTTTTCCAATCCTTGCTTTGATACCCTCGTCAGTTCCGCCTGTAGTTGAAACGATGCTTCCAAGTTAGGTAGGTAAAAGAGGTTTTTTCTTTCAGGCTCCTCCCATTTATGCTGATTGTTTTCTGTTGTTGTTATTGCTGTTTGTGGTGTTGCCCAGGCATCTTGATCACCTCTGTTTTCTCTATGTTCACCTGAAGTCCTATCTTTGTTGTCTCTTCTACCAACCTATTGCTTTTCATTTGCATGTCTTCGAGTTTGCAGGAAATCAGACATACATCATCGGCGAAGTACAAATCCTCCAAGTGTTTTGTACATCCCTTGGCTCAAAATTGTTGTCCCTGATGCAGATTCATACACTCTTTGTCATCTCCCAAGATCCATTATATCCTCAAGTATTTCCATATTACCATTCTTTCTCTCATACATTTCTGTTCATTGCAGTTATTTTGAATTTCGCAATTTTCTTTTCTCAGCTTTTGTGTGTTATATAGAGTGTGGCAGTTAGGGCTGGCACATTTTTGAACAAAATTCTATGTTGAAACAAAGTCAGACAGTTTTTCTACACACGAAAGTAATTAAACCAACACTTAGTTCAAATGATTTCTCTAACAGTGATGGAAAATATTCTCCGTTTGTTATAGAAATAATGAGGACAGGACGATTTAGTCCTTTCTTCTATGGAAAATAAAACTGAATTGAAGTTTCCAGAGACGACTTTTGACAAATATTCTTTCATAGTCGAAATGAGCAAAGTGTGAAATACTGAGGGTTTTAAGTTTCAGTCGTGTATCTGTCATGATTCTGATAGTTTCAACGTAGATTGGGTGAAGGATGTTGGTATAGTCATCTTTTCTGAGCCGAAATGTTCATTTGTCTTTCTAGACAACATCTTCAGAGTATACTTCAGTACGAAGTGAGCTTTCCTTTTAGTTCTTTGTGAACGGTATATGGGTCTCTTTTGATGACCTTGGTTGTGACTGATTGTTAATTTGTATTAGTCCAATCATTTCAATGACCTATAATTTGATTTTTTTTGGCATAAATCTCACTTTTTAATTCCAATGAATTTAAGATTTTCCCGTCGATTGATAGGACCGAATTGCTCGGTCTCAGGCTGACATGTTGGCTTCTTGTGCAGATGCTTCGATGATGTCTGGGCATGGTTACATCCAGATGACGAGTCCCAAATAGGACGGAATGTGCATTTTGGATTCCACTGCTAGTCACCATCCACCAATTAACTCATAAATCGCATTCCTTATTCGTCGAAAACTTTGATTTATGTTGATGTGTCCGTCGATTACTAATCCTTCCCAGTACCAGGATCCTAGAAACTATCTGTCACATTCAAGGTTAAGTTTGTCCATGTCATTCGAAAGAAAACGGCAAGAGAAGACAAAGCCAAAATCATCCACAAGATAAACTGAAATAATCGTTACAATACACTTTAATGGTCAAAGCAGACGTCATCTACATCTTCACATCCATGAGCACAACAAGCATTTCCTTATATAGATGCATGCAGACATATATGGGCACCAATTCGTCTAGGAAAATGCACAAATCCTAGAAAAACGAAAAGCCAAAATTACCAAGGAATTTCTAAGATCCTACTATTTAGATGAATCTGCGATCAATTGATACATTTACATTAATAATATTCGTTAGTTTATAAAAAGAAGGTCATGTAGACAAAAAGGTCAACACAAGTGAACTAGATAATGACGAAATCTTCCAGAAACAACCATTCACGTTCAACGTTATCATGACAGATGGCTCGTAACCTCATGAAGAAGTCTAAAAGCTCAATTCCTAATGATGTCCATGCTGAATTTGTTGTCTAGAAAGAAAATATAAGCTTTATACGCGGACCATTAGACTCCCAGGACGCAACCGCAAGAAAAAATAAGAGCATCCTCATGTTCAGACCGGTCGATGTTATGAAGAAAACCGATATTAAAAATGTCTGGCCGGAAGAGCAAAATTATTTTCCATCACCTTGGAATAATAATAACATCCAACATCTCATCTGGAAATAAAAGAAAGACTATCTGATGAAACACTGAGTATATTCCAAGAAAGTTATGCCTAATGGGAAGTAGATATTCATAAGATGCAATTATGAGACACGTCGTGGACACAGGACACTGAGAGTACAGAAGACAAGGAATTTACCATGTATATTCGAAGCTATTGCAATTAAATCCTTTCAACAAAACTTTATACCCACAGGAAGAAAGTCTGACCAATCTGTCACTATCTTGGTAACTACATTTCTATTTTGATTACAATGATCTTATAATCAAAAGATGAAAGCTTAAACTTACAAAGTCGAGGATAGAAATCTTAAAAAGTAATAAGAATAACAAGGATATAGTAATGTAACGACAGAAGACAAGAGTCAGGCAACAGATCATTTACTAAGGAAATCAACGCATATTTATATATTTGCATGTACATTGCTATGGTTATTTAAACAAACAAACACAGTCTTACAATTGGTTGTTTCTCACGTAAAGTTAATCTTTCATCTATTTGTGACTGTTTCTTGAATGTCAAATCCTCTATATGTTAACTGCATCCGCCTACGCAAAGTCTGCTGTGATCGGTTTTGAATCAATCTTTGTTCACATTTTCTCACGACAAATCTTGGGAACGTAAATATTGACGTAAATTACTGTCTACCAATTTGGCTAGTAGACAGCTCTCGCCACAGTAATCAATAAATCAGACAAAAGCAATCCAACAGTAATATGAGACAAGTCAACCTATTTGGAGAAGGTGGATACCTATTTACAAACAGAACCATATGAGGAAATTAAGAGATCACTAGACACCGTTATGAATAAAGTTAAGAAATCCACAGAAGACATTATACGCCGAATGGAGCCATTTCAAGGTGAGTCTAAATGGTTTAATTTGATCATGAAAACTAACAAACCCAGTAGGATATATGGCACTGCTAAAGTTCACATGACAGGATATCCTGCTAGACCTATAGTTGATTTTAGAAATCCACTCACTTATGAATTAAGCTATGGTACTAAGTCCCCTTCGGGACGACTTCAGGTGAACATAGAGAAAACAGAGGTGATGAAGATTCCTGGCCAACAGCAACAGCAACAACAACAACGAGCAATCAGCATAAATGGGAGAAATCTGAAAATGGCAACCTCCTTTACCTACCAACCTGGGAAGCATCGTTTCAACTACCGGTGGATGGAACTGATAATTACCCTGGTAAATTAATTTGGGAGTATGTAGGGAGATGTAAAAATAAAATTAATAATAATAATAATAGTAGTAGTGATAGTGATAATAATAATATTCATAATAATAATATAATGTGCATGTTCAACATGCACCAACAGCAAGGAGCCAAAATCATCAGTCGTACCTGCGTATAAAGGAGGAACCTCAAAGACCTTACGTGGAATTCTTAACAATTCTGGGATAAAAGTGGAATTCAAACCCACAAACTCAGTTAGAAACAAGCTTTATTTATGGAGCCTGTCGATCCTGTGGAGCCAACTAATCCCAACAATTTAGTTTATCTAAAACCCTGCAATGATTGTCAGGTCAAATAAATAAGTCAAAGTAGTAGAACAGGGGCAGTCAGACTAGCAGAGCATAAAAGCCTAGCAAAATGTACATTGGTTGACCTGAATAAGATTAGAAATCTTGAGAATAGTTCAGCTATAGCACGACATACAGTTAAACACAACTATCCATATAATAACCTTGCCTAGTTGACCAGCTTCCTAGTTCTCTAGCCGGTCCCAAGCCCTGGTGAAGAGCAGGTGGGTTAGGCGTGGGGCTAGCAACCTCACACTACTAAACCTATCAAACCGCTAGAGGAACTTCAACGCACAGAGAAGATCGTGTGAGGAGGAGATGAAAGATTATGGGTAATCGTGGGCCCACATGAAGAGGATGGAAGAAAGTGCAACAAAGTGGAGATGTGTTGCTGAAGCCGTATTTTCCACTCGGAAGCCAAGGGAGCAATAATAATGCATACAATAGGTTGGAATAAGATGACAGTTCTAAAATTCACTTAAACAGGGCGGAGGGAGGGATTGATAACATAAGCTTTATTCACCATAGAATCAAATGAAAATTCATGTAATAGGAATGATTCAACACCTATATACCCCAACATCTGGAAAATTCTACTACTCATACGACGAACAGGAGGGAATAATAAGGCTATGAGACGAAAGTTTCTAAGCTGTGTACTAATAATTAGTGTGATCATGAACAATAATAAATTGTGTTCAAAATGTCACCCAGTAAACAATACTGTTTCACTATGTGATGTATCTAATAAACAAAGTAATAAGGAGTTACATACTACCATAACGTCCAAGTTTTACATATATATACCAATTGTTATGCTTACATTCCGGATAACTCAGTTTATAATATTTTCTTCTGGTCTTATTCCAGAAGTGAACTATGTCGTCTTCAGGTGTTGGGTTGAAGGAGTTTGATTGATTTCAAGCTCAGTTATGAATTGACACCAGTTAGAGAACCACTGAAAATGAGGGAGCACTGAACAGCGGTCTCATCCATGTTTGGAACACTTCCACAATACTCACTCACTGGGGTTTGAACCCAGGACTTTCAGGTCACAAGCTGAGTTCGTTTGCCATACATTCATTCATAACCTTTAGAGTTTCAGGTAGTTCGGCAGCTTATGAGAACCTGCGAAATATGATGACGTTAATCTTGTTCAGCAAAAGTGGTTTCTTCTGCTCTATCAAAACTTAAAGAATAGTCATTCACATAACTTAGCGATTGAAATGAACATCTGATCAACATAATTTGACTAGTCTTCAACCTAAACAGAGATCAGATCTCTAGGATTTGTATTGTTTTCAAAAAAATGAGAAAACTTGCATAAGTGCTCTAAAGAATTCTAACAATGATAATCATGGTTTCATTCCAGACAGTGAACATCAAATAGTGTGGAATTCTCAACATGTAGTATAATAAAGCATCTCATTTCCTCTTTACATTACAAAGTTAAATAGGCAATATTTAACAGGAAATTTACAATAATAGTTTTGTTAATAAAAACATAAAAATGAAATTAAAAAGAAATTAATAGAAATATCGACAACAATTTAATAATGTTTCTCAGCAACGCCAAACACGTTCTTGATCATATAAAATACGTGCTCAATACGGAATCATTAAGTTTTTTATATTTAGTCTTGTGAGTGTACATTCTTTCACAATTGCTTCTAGTTCTAACTGATGAGATGCAAAGAGGGAGAACTGTGTATAAGTAGGGTGCTTGGAGTCAGACAATATGACAAGCGCCAATTTCTTGCATGTGTTCCAGTGTCTGTCCACAACAGTATTAGCGAGTTGGTCCAGAGAGACCCTAATGATTTATCTTATATGACCGGTTGATATTACGCTATCCAGTCCCACATAAAAATGAAATCTTACTCATAAGAAGAATTGAACTGACGGTTCGAAGCAGTCAACAGTAAACTTTTATCAGCACTTACCAATAGGACACACATATGTATTCGCTTGCAGCACCAGATCATATAGATTACGAGCTGATTCAGCCGCCAAATATTGACACGAACCCCCACTGTAATCGATAAGCACTTAAGAGATTCTTAGTAGATTACCCTGGCTTCAGCCGCTGGACGAGAAGTCTCATAGAATGACATTGGTATATATATATAATCGGACTGACTAGTGAGAAATGACTGTAAAGTAATTTTTTATTTCTTTACATTCCCAGTGGAACATAGGACTTCAAGCTAGAGTTGTGAAGTTTCTGCGGGAGTGGTATTTACTTTGACGAGATGGGGTTGCTAGCCTCACGTCCAACCTCCCCTCTTTGCCAGTCTTATTACTGGCTTGGCGAGGTAAAGGAGTGCGTTCGTGGCCGTGAGTCGAACACCGAAACACCTGCGTGGTTGGCGAGCGTTCTACTGCTGTACCACCGACACCCGAAGGATATAATGCAAACTGACGCTACAATACCTTGAACCTCTTATATTCTCCTAATTTTTCTAAAATATTTTATCGCTTTTTACTGTATAGTGCTGTTCGTATTTCCTCCAAACCTATGAACCTGGAACTCTGTTGACTGTTTAAACTTTTCCATGGAAGTTGTATCTCTCAAGACCATATATAATTGCTGTCAACCCTTTTCGCTGTTGATTTCAAACAGTGAGTCACGGTTTCGGTTGTTTCGTATCAGGTCGTTGTTTTCGTCGTTGTTGTTGTTGTTGACAGTGGTTAGAGCAGCTGGCTCGCAAATCGAATAGTTACGAAATTCATTAGCTTAAACTGCCTAGTATGCTAACGGTTATTTCAGGACTGAGTAGCGGGGGTCTATCAGACTGGTTAAATCTGATCGGTTATTTGTTTGACTAATAGTAAGTATTTTGATTTGACACTAGTAGCTAGTGTGATGCGTCTAGTCCTCTCTTTGGTGCAGACTGAATTTTATCAGTCAGGTTGTAATGTGGCCACCATTCTAGGTAGCCCGCCATCACGGTGTACATAGTTTGTGATGATATTAGGTGGTCGGAGGCAATCGGCAGGAAGCCTTGGACCTAGGTTTCGTGCTAGTTGGCACTCGTCAGCAAGGCGTATCTGCAACCTTGAAGGAACTGATGTCCCTTCTGAGATTCGAACCCGCGTCACCCAGTGCTGCAGTCAGAGACGTTACCACTGAGCTATTCGGGCTCGCGATTGACCTCCTGTAGGACTGTAGTGGATATTTTGATTTGACACTAGTAACTAGTGTGATGCGTCTAGTCCTCTCTTTGGTGCAGACAATCTGGATTCTAACTGGTAGACTATTAAGTTAGTCTATATTCTCGCATAACAAATACATTTTTCTCCACAGACTTTGTGAAGTTTTAATGAAAATCAAGATGGACAGAATTTACCAAGTTGAATGTATTACTGAAGGGGGTTGCAAAACCCTGAGTTTACATAGGGGAAAGCAGCATAAATCGCTAGAGTTTAACAATCTTTTGTGAAGTACAGGTTCCTACTGCCAAGACCTTCCTAGTTAGAACTATGTGCCCATTTAGACTTTGATTTTGTATGGTTTTTCTTACTTATGGAAATTTATTCAACCGATGAAAAGTTGAATACCTGAATTTCCGCAATCGTCTATTTGGTGAAGCCTTTCATTTGTCCTACATTTAAAATTTCACAAGAGTTTGGCTGTCAGCCTTATCAGAAGATATTCATGGAGCCATCTCTTCTTTTTGTCAGTTTCGCCTCCCAATTAAATTTAATCCTTACACATTTCACTGACACCAACATCTCTGTGATTACACAGATAGTGGATTGTTTTACATTTGTGTACAATAAGCATTCACACCTATAGATGATGAATAATCTAATAGGGAAATTTCATCTCAAATTATAAAAAGGCCTACCTCTGTGTTAACACTGACTATTTATCAGTTTCCCTTATCAATTAATAGAATTCTGGTCATCTTAACTCTTTCTAAATTATTGGAATTATTGTGATATTCTCGTAGACTGATTTTACTGAACACCAATGCTCTCCTGATTCA
Source organism: Trichobilharzia szidati (assembly GCA_944472155.2). Lineage (NCBI taxonomy): Eukaryota > Metazoa > Platyhelminthes > Trematoda > Strigeidida > Schistosomatidae > Trichobilharzia > Trichobilharzia szidati. Next base: position 117,186,767 of record OX235274.1, on the reverse strand, counting down.
AGTCTCAGTAGTTGGGCTATCAGGCTCCTGACTGAACGAAAAAAGTACAGGGAATCCTGCCACATACCTCCATCAATCAGTGAATCCATTCTATACTTCATACCATGATCAAATTAATCCTATCCAGTTTTCGTGGGTTGGTTTTACAGCGATTTTATTGCCTTCAATTTTAGATTACAAAATGACATCACTTAGAGAACTGCTAAAATCCAGGGAGTCCTGAAAAGCTGTTTTGTCTTAATTTGAAGCTATTAAGCAACAATCACCCATGAGCTTACCGGAAGTTGAGCCCCGAGTCTTCAGGCTACGAGGTGAGCATTGATACTTAGTAAGATGTTATGACTAGTGGGTTCCACCAACTCGGGTATGTCGAAAAATAAACACCGTTGACATTATCTGGTAGTTGCTCTAAATACATCTTGAACTTTCAGAAGTAGCAATTTCTAGGCCTTCTCAATTCTGTGCCAGTGACCACACGGTGAGTAAAATCACCAAGGAACTTGAAAGTCTTGCGGTTGATCCCTAGAAGGATCATGCATGCGCTGTAGCGAAGAGTCCTGATCTAGGGAGAAACAACTGTTCATTAATCCTTAGCTTTCTAAGGTTCTCTAACTGATGTCAGTTCATGATGCAGACTTGGATGTCAGCATTTTCTGGTAAACAGATCCAAGTCACACTCTATCTCAATCTGACGTGTGACGCTATTTGAATGTCTCCTCCGCAAATGTCCAATCTATCTCCACTTACTTTTAGATATTTGTCACTGAATGGGTCCTTGGCTTGCTTGCCACTGTAGTTTCCTTTATTTATACTTTCTTGTCAATCGATCTTCACGGCAGGGTAGGCTTTAGAAATGGAAATACATCTTTGTGTCTGTTAAAACTGAATATTTAAAGACTGGTATTTAAACAGATCCCACTTATTCAAAGAAAGAAGTTTCGAGTTATAGTATAATAGCTCCAAAAGAAAATAATAATAATTTTTAAGCTTGATTTATATTCAAGATAAAATATTATTTTTCACTATTTGAGGTACCATAAAATATTAATAAAAACCACGGGGTGCTATATCTGTGTTCTTTGTTCGTACGGAAGCGTTCAACAATGACAAGTTAAATTCATCAGTCAATGTATTTCAAGTTGAAACAATCCATGATGTATTACGGTTGTATTTTGTAGTCATACACACATTATGTCTTCTCAAAGCTTGCTTGAAAGACAACAGTTTTTTGTTTCACACTGAAAAACATTCTGGAATCTCGTGACTGAGACATTCGAAGTGAATTCAGGAGTGAAACAAGACTACATGCCAATTATCACAGATAATAATAATTGTGGTAGACAGGATTATGAGTCAGACTGTGTGCAGCGAGAAGACAAAAATACTCTGGACCGAAGACAAGATTCTAGAAGATTTGAATTTCGCGCGCGGACGATTTATGTCTAACATCAGACAAACTCGAAGACTTGTAGGCGAAGACCAACAAACTGGCTGAAGAAGCAGCCAGAGAAGACAGAACTCCAGGTGCGCATAGAGAAGACGGAGGTGATTAAGATAACCAATCACCATCAACGGGAGAGATTTGACAGAGTTAACTTCGTTTACTTGTCTAGCTGAGAAGCATCATTTCAATCACAGACAGTCGGAACGGATGAGGATGTCAAAGCCAGTCAGAATCGGAAAGGCAGGACACGCTTTCATCAGCTTGAAACCAGTTTGAAAATTTTCTTCTTCTTCAGAATAAAGAAGAAGATTCGGATTTGCGACACAAATCAGAGGTAAGTCAGCTATTCTATAAGGGTTAGAAACTTGCACTGCGTTTCATGAAAAGGATTTCCAACAAGTTACAAACTTTTATCAACAGCTGCCTTCTCTAGCTCTATACTAAGGATCAAATGGCCGTCCCGGAAGAATTAGCGACAGGAAACTCTGAATGGCGATAAATAAACCAACAAAGAGCTGATTCCTTAACAAATATTTAGGCGAGAATGGAGGTGGATCGGGCATATATTGAAGAGGCCGTCGAATGATATCGCGCTCAATGCAGGCCACTGCTCGCCTGGAATCCAAATTGGAAACGGTGAGTGAGTCGTCCTAGGGTGACATGGAGGAGATCGTGTGGTGAGTAGGAGATGAGAGAAAACTGGCAATCATGTGCCCAACTGAAGAGCACAGAAGATAGAACAAAGTGAAAACGTGTTATCGAAGCCGTGTGTTCCACTCAGAATCCAAGGGAATAATAAAAAAATAAATGAAGTGCCCAATGGTCATTAAATCTTTATTCATATGAAAGGTAATAATTATAAAATATGAGCGGCAACCGGTATAAATTTACAGAATTATATTTAACCACTAACACTCAGATACTGTTACAAGTAGCCCATATATTGAAAGAGGTAAATCAACTGTAATTTTCAGTTCAGCACTGTGATAATGAAAATCTCATAGGTTGAAACTCAGCTCATACAACTCCAGACTAGCAATTAGGAACCCACTAGTTCGAATACCAAATGGTCTGTTGGGTTAAAACAGTTTCATATAGTTACATCATACAAAATCTCTTATCAAAGATGTATGCTTGTTGAACAAGAAATGCTTATCACAACTGATATTTGGAATTTTCTGTTGGCTGATTTTTCATTGAACCAACACGTCGGGTAGCATTTGATATTTCTGCTCCTAATATAGGCATTTTGCACTGTGATGAATATGATGCCATCTGTTTGACAGTGACCAGCAGTGGAATTTACCATTCTTGTTTCGTCCTGTTTTGGGAATCATCAGTTGGATGTAGCTTTATCATCAGTGATTGACACAGCAAAACAGTGTCAGCATTCTGGTCTAGTTCAACCAGACAGCAGGAAATTTAAAATAACTTTAACAAATAATAACTTACATTCGTTGCGCAAGAGGTGGCTCTCGTCGCGTTTAAAAGGAGGAGTGCTGATTTTGGGCCACAGCGGGAACACCATTTCTCGCTCAGTTCATCCAGATAACTTGTCTAGAATGGGACGAAATGAGAGTCTCTGGGTTCGACATCTCGCCACCGCCAAACAAGCAACGTCGAAGTAAACATTTTGTTGATCGAACGCATGTCCAACTTATTTGACTTCAAAAAGAAAGTGACCCAATAAATAGGAGTCCAAAAATATTCTAATTTACACTGCCAGCTATGTTCAGATATCACCTGGTTTACGCTATGCTATTTAGTATACACAGTATAAATTTATCAATGAATTTAATTTGAATATAAGAGAAAAAGTGAAAATAAATTGACTTTTTACCTTTGCGAAAGAAAGAATAGGAATTTTTAATGAACAGGAATTCTTTGACAAAATGCGTAAACAGGACTAGTCAAAAGTGAATAACAGTTTGGAAATATTCAAATTTCAATAAATCTAGGATTCCTATTAGCAATATCGTCTCAACATATTCTGCCAAGTGTACACACCTTCTGGCCGGAGATAGTACCATATTTCGTGAACTGGTAGTTAAAGTTTGGGGTTCGCTGCATTCCTTCTCAGTAGCTACATGGCCAACGGGTGATCTCGCAACCTAAAAGTCTTGTGTTCAATCCCCAGTAAGGTCATGGGTGCCAACTTCTAAAGAGTCCCAAGCTAAGATGAAACTGCTGACCAGGACTCTTTAGTTTTCAGTGATTCTTCATCATATTATTGTTCCAAGTCTTGATAAAGGTACAAAGTTTGTTCCATCCCCCTTTTTACATTACACTACTGCTTTTCACTCTATCCGCAGAGCACTTTCACTAAGCAAGTTGATTTCAGCACTTATTGAATCTTGCATCACAATGTGGCTGTCTTATTATTTTTCGGCTAGAAAACAACACACTGTTTTCAATGAAGAGCAATCCACTTCTTTGATAACGGGAACTGATGTGCCTCAAGGCGCTGTATTCGCTCCACTCCGTATTTCTTTCTTTTTGCATGACCTTCTATGTTCTTCCAAAGCTAATTTCATTACATATGCCAGTGACCTGACCATTTCTGTCCCAGTAGTTTCTGTGTTGGATTGTTCTTATATGAACTGATTCTTGTTTGAGGTTAACAAATGGTCACACCTAAATGGTCTCAAACTGAATCCATCTAAATGTCATATTGCTGATTTCCGTTTCTGATGTGAAGAAGATTTGGGCAGATTGATTCAATGCCATAATTCCTGTAATAGTGAAGGCACTGTGATGATAGGGAATAAATCGTATATCTCTCATCTCCCCATCAGTTTATCTTCGAATTTCTGTTGGTCGTCTCACATACTGTTGGTTTTTAAGGAAATCTTTCGTTTGACTTATTACATAAAGAAGTTGAGACTTTCTGGCATCGTAACTCAACCTCTCCACTTACAAATTGGTAATTCATATATTCTGCCAGTTCTGCTTTATTATTTGCCCCAATTGTTCTCCCTTGGACTTCTCAAGAAAGAATATGTCACATTACGTAGAACACTGAAGGTTGCAAGTAGGATAAGTGATGTGCCTTTGACTGAGCTAATTCACATTATAGTCGACAGACTTTTCACTCCGATTCTTGCGAGCATTTAGCTAAATTTATCTTGTATGATACTGAACATCCTCGCTACCCATTCACAACTTTTTCTTGTATCTCTTTTAAGGGTGAAACCAGAAGGAACTTCATAAGAATTTACACTCGTACAACTAAATATATAAATTCTACCATAGCGTATTTAGCCCGGATTTTGTGTGAAATGAGACAAATATCTGAAGAAAGCTTAGAAACTTTTTAAATCAGTAGTGTGAACTGCAAGGTATTACCAAGGATTATTATTACATGCATTATCTATGATATTACCTACTTATACTTGATTATGTTTCCACCAACATTATGTTTATAGTGGTTACATTGTTAGTATTAGTAGTATTTTAAATTTTGTATATCTAAATAGCTGCAAAAGGAGCTAAATTGTTCCAATATGCATAAAAACGCTGAGAATTCCATTCTGTGTTATTATTATTGTTTGGAATAAAGTAATTATAATTACTGATTTCAGCCCTTTTTCGGACTTGAATCCAATCCCTACGAATCGACATTTAAATATCCGAGTGATTTGTTGGATTCTTATGGATTTTGAAAAATAATTTGTTCTGTAGTTTTATCACAACATAAATTTCAATCGCTAAAATATTCTGGCGAAATTGCAGGGTTACACTGTGCTGCTGCCTTTAAATTCTGATGACAAACAGTTATTCAAAGAATTCTTGGACATCGCTGTTTCTTCAACAAAAACATTTCACCTCCATTTCGAAGTCTTGTCCCACCATTTTTATATCTTGCTTGATTCTACAACTGTTGTGTTAAAGTATTGGAATGAGAAGACGTTCAAAGTTCTAACTTACTACTAATCAGTATTAGCGACTAACGGTCTAGGTCTTACTTCGGATTTTAAACTTCAGGCTTATATTTTTTATATAGCCGGTAATTATGCCTAGTAAACTGCAAGCTATACGAATCTCATGGTCTGAGGAAGACTGCTAGAATCGCTAAATTGGAATATCAACCACAAAAGCAAAAATATTGGTGGAATAAAAGAAATAGTCAAAAATCTGAACATTAATTAAAATTTACTGTATCAAACTGTATCGATTTTGATTTTCCCATTGATTGACTGGACCAAAATGTTCAGCTTCTTTTGATATATCCGTTGCTAGAACGGATGCCTCAAAAATGTCTAAGGATTAGCTTGAAGTTATTTGTTGGGTGGTGACTCACACAGGAATCTAGTGTGTGCGTTTCATCCTTCTGGGGACTCGTCATCTGGATTTACTAGCGTCTCCTAGTAAGCGATAGTTTTCCCACTGAATGGAAACTCAAATCTTCAAAGCATCTTGACTGGGAACTGATATATCACTGGAGGCTGTACACCAGAAATCCAATCAATCAACTGAAAAATGAAATTGAATATAAAACAAATAATAACTGACTCCCACTGTGCATGAGTTGACTGTTGCGGTTCAGTTAGCCTAGCGGATAGAGCTTTGAACTGTGAAACTATAGGTACTGGACTCAAGTTTCAGCAGGAATACTACCACTCAGGCGAACGCAGAATAATCTGCCTAGCAAGTCTCAAATAAGACGAAATGAGCATCCTGAATTTCACAGCTAGTTACCATCTATCAAATTACACAATAGTCGAAACATTTAAAGAGATGCAGAATATTATGCAGGCTTTACATCAGCTTGATAAATACTTAATTCCGTGGTAGACTTTAGGGGCTAGCAAACAATGAGAGTACAGACTTCAAAAAGATTGGAAAATACAGAAACTCCACGAGTGCTCAATAACTGTAAAATCTAGTTATTTTAAGTCAATAGGCAAAGATTAGACAAAATTATAACTAGTTACTGGTATATAGCTTAATATTACTGTTTTATTATTGATAGAAGAGGATTTCATCATGGGTTGACATCAGTTAGAGAACCATTGGAAAACCTGGGAGTACTGGACAGCCGCTTCGTCCCAGTTTGGGACTCTTCAACAGTAAACACCCACCGGGGTTCCAACCCAGGGCCTTCTGGTTTCAAGGCAAGCTTAAATATCAGTCAGATGCTCACTAGCGACTGTCCCTATTCAGGTAGGTAGTTACCTGAGGTTCTAGTGGGAAGTCGTGACCAGTAGGGTACCGCAGGTAGGTTGTGAGGACAAATACTCACCAAAGACATTGACAATTGGTAGCGCTATATCCTGAATCGGCTGAAGTAGGAATTCATTGGCTGGTCATTGGACTGGACCCCAGTGGCTTAATGGTCTACGAGGTTTCCTTCTAACCAGAAGTCCTTGGGTTTGAACCCTGTCATTGGGTGCGTACTACTGAAGAGTCCCAAACTAAGCTGACGGAATAGCTATCCAGTACTGTCAGGTTATACAATGGTTCTGTAACCGACGTCAGCTCATGATGAAATCCTATAACCAATCAATAAAATCCCCACAAACCAATACTTGAGTACTACTAATTTGTCAATTTTTAATAGCACTCAAATATTCGAAAGTTGTTGGGATTTCATTGGTTTCATGCTAGGTTCCTTTTCGAATCGTCATTTTTCAGGGAATTATGAAACATAGAAGAGAACTGAACATCCATTTCTTTCTAGTTCATGGGTTTTCTTAATGTAAGTGGACAACTCGTATGGTTACTAGAAAATTCAGTTACTCTTCAGCCATTGTGTCTCATTCTAAGCCCAAAATTCGAATACTAACCAACTGATTACTCATGAATGGCTTTAAAATGGATTCTGTGGAGTCTCGATAAGAGATTGTGATGGGAAAATAGACAAATCTGACTTTATAGGCATTTACTCAGTGATACAGTCTTCAGCAGTGATACCACATCATAAAATAAGATATGTCAGTATTCACTGACTGTTCACTCTCAACCTGAAGGTTGAATGATACTCACCATAATACTTGATGATCCGGGGTTCTATCACAAACGAAATCCTAGATGAACAGGTGTCTGATCTATTCCTGACATTGATTCGTGGCTGGGAGTATAAATTTTTGGCTGTCCTTATAACTGAAGTGGCACAGAAAATGTGTATTTTAAATTATACTGTTAAATATGAAATAGACAATTCCAAATTGAAGACATTCAGGACAACCTAAAGTTTCGAACAGGAGGTATTACTGAGGTAGTGTCACTGATTGTGATTTCTCAATAAACCGTGGAAGAACATCGTTGGCACCCTATCTAGCTGCACTTATCAAATACACTGCAGTTGGATAACTCCTGTTCTGTGACTCCCTTAACTTTCAATTTTGACCTTGTCCTCATCTTAATCGTCCGTAAAGACGCGTCTACCTTGTTCAGCTCAGTTTCATGGAGAGATCAGACCTTATATTGTCTCAGCTATCATTCTCACAGAATTCTAACCTTTGACTTAAAAAGAAAAACCCGCTCTCATAAACATGGCTAAAAATGAATCAGTTAAACAAAACCTATGCATGCTACTACAATTCACTTCTCATCATCTTTTCACTCTTTGCGATATCTTTTGTTTTACTTGGTGTCGACCATTTCAAGCAGAAATATTTTTTTAATAAAACAAAATGGAATTTCTAATTTACATGCATTATATGACTAACACTGACTACCTAGGCAATAGTGATTTTAATCTGTACAATAACAAAATGGTAACGGAAAATAAATAATTGAACGAACTAACGAACCAAAGTAAGATTGAATACCTATCAATAATGAACAGTTTGTAAATAAAGGTGTCCTTTATTATTTTTCTTTTTGTACTGTGTACACAAATACACCATGGAAAATTCGACACTCCTTACTTCCTCTTCTTCTTTTTTCTCTGTCTACTCTCTACCATTCTCTCTCTCTCTCACACTTCGACTTCCACTCTACTTCAGTTGTTTGTTTGTCTGTGTGTGTGTGGGTGGGTGTTCCAGTGTCTTTTCTAACTGTCCAAAAAGAATCACATCTCTACAGTAAGTTGTCTTTTTTTCTGCTTTGTGTTTTCGCTCGTTATCACTTTTTTTTCATGTGTCTCTTAAGTAGAATTCAAAGAAATAGGCTAATTGATATTTCCGTCCATCTATCTATCGCTCTCTTTCTCTTGGATAGATGTACACGGTATTATTTAACGGTTTTTTTGGCTTGCTTATACATATACTACTGAATGACACATAGAAGTAATTATTTACGTTAATTTTCCTATCATTCAGGCTATGGTGAACTAATTTTCAAAAAACACCAAAACACTCATAAGAGGAAAACAAAGAGGATTTCCTGCATGTGACAAATGCTTATATCTGAGGAATAGAAGAGCCTAACAAAAGTGACACATCATAGATAATTTATGATCAGGAATTTATTCATGTTACCACAATTTTTTGGTAAAATAACAGCAGTGTAACGACAGAAGACAAGGGCCAGACAACAAATCGTTTATTGAGAAAATCAAGAGATATTTATAGATTTTTGTATGTACATTACTGCCAGCGGAGAAGCAGCGTCTTCTGATTGGTTGTTTTCTTGCTCAAGGTTATTCTATGTACTACTTGTGACCGTTTCTCAGAAGGTTAAGCCATATATCTGCAAATCGTATTTGCATACATCAAATCTATTCTTTAGTATCAATGCATATAGACAATTATGTCGAAATCTTAGACAGAGGAAACACCAAAAGTGCAGTCAGGGAATTCCTAGAAGCCTGGTACTCAAACGAAAATGCAATTAACAAACACGTTAATATAGACGAAATATAGCAACTAATAAAAAGTAAATCAGGTGACCAGAAAGTTTAAAATCCAAGTGAATAGAAAATGGTCAATACATATGTAAAGAAGGGCTACCGGGAGACGTGATTGTATCGCTCATGAAGAGATTTAAATCATTTCACTTTATGATAAATATTGCACTGAAAGGGGATGTTTTCTAGAAGGACGACGAAAGCTCCGCAACCGAAACAACCAGCTCAGAGAACACTATCAATTGCAAATAATAACAGTTAAACATAAAACAACAAAGTAAAACACATACTTCATCAAGTAGTTCATGGAATATATAAATCTTGGAGACAAGTGCAGAATTAATAATGATATTAGCAGACAATTAAAGCATCAGATAACAATAATAATAATAATAACTTTATTCTGGGCAGTGTTAGTAAAATGTAGAGAATTCTTAGGGGAATTTCTTGCATAATATCTCTCCGACGTCAATCTTAAAGTAAAGTAGTAATTGATAGTAGATGGCGTGACTCAGTGTCTTCTGACACGGAACACAAACCAATCGCTTGTGATATTTCTTCTTTATCTCTTTTGAGAAATGCACAGCATATGGCTAAACGTCAATTTTAAAAAAAGAGTTCACGAATACATTTTTGACTCAGAGATAAAAATGAATGATGCAAGACTTCAGGCAGTCAGTTTTATTTCCTAGAGAGCGGTAGCTTGTACCAAAAATGTCAGGAACAGTCATCTATCTCATAAATTAGGGTACACTGTCACCCAGGATTATGACTTCTCTCAAGTTTACCGGAGACCTGCTAATCACCAGGCTGTAGACATTTTAAATACTCCCACAGGAATAAACAGTATCATTAGAGGTCATAATTTTATAGATTAAAACAGTGTGAACAGGAGGAATAGGATGCAGTATTATAGTGGGCGTTTTTGGTAGCCCAAGTTTTAAGCGGGCCACCGCTATTTTGACAATATTTATATTGAATTAAATAAACAAAGGCTGACAAGTGAGGTAATACGGAAATTGTTCAAAGTGCATACACTTAAAGTAGCAATAATAAGGAATGCGTATACATACTGCATAAACAAAACGAAAAATAAACATTGTCAAGATAGAAATGTGAACTGCAACAGTTAGACATAGGCCGATTAAGACTGTGAAAGAAGAAGTAGCTGAAAAGACATTTTCTGTATATTTTGTTGCTTTACTTTTGACTGTGATTATAATTGGTTTTGTTTGACAACAGTCAATCAGAGAATTACTGAGAACCAGGGAGTCCTAGAAGACCATATCGTCCTAGCATCGGACTCTTCAGCTTTATGCATCCATGACCCCACCAGAGATCGAATCCAGGACCTTCAGGTGGTGACCGATGGGGTGTGTCAAGTCAGGTTTGAGAACAAACACCCCCGAGTACATTACCTGATGGTGGTGCTGCATATCTAGAAGTGATAGAAGCTAGAACTCACTGGTCACTGAATTCCAAACAAACGGGATGAATGGTCACCAAGCTTGGCCTCGTAACCTGAAGGTCTCGGATTCGATTCCTGATGTGATCTTAGGTGCGTAATGCTGAAGAGTCCCATACCAGGAAGAAACTGCTGTACAGTACTCCCTCGCTCTTAGTGCTTTTCTAAATGATATGAATCTGCGATCATACTTGATACCAATGAAATCCCTATCAATTCAAATTTATCTGCGGGAGCAGTTACATTAGAAGAACAGAAAGAAGGGCCTACATCAGATTCTTCAAACATGTACCAAGGAGCTTCCAGTTAAAGTGGCCAAGTGGTTTAAGCTCTTAAACTATCAAACACCTGATAGACACTGGACACCGAGTAGACGCGCTAGTATCATTTGAAGTAATTAACAGACGAAATAACTCAAGTCTTGTTCGGTTCTCTGAGGCTATTGAGATAAGACGGATGAAACCTGACCTGTGTCCAAAAGGTTGGCACATCCCTTAATAACTCTTGGTTTTCTAACTTCATTAACTTGTCTTTTCAACGAACTCCCCTCACCTCTTTTCTTCTGTTTGACTTCCATAAGAGATCATTTTTCTTGACCTTACGAGTTCTACTCACCATATTAGATCAGCACCTTTTCATCTGACCTCTTGCACACCAAATTTTTATCTTCTCTTATCTAACTATGTAACTGTTACTAATTTTTTGTTACCACCCTTACAACAAACCTGTCAATTAATTTTCTAGAAACTTCTCTCTAACACTTCAGCTACCTTGTCGTCCTGATGTTTTACCTCACCATGACACTCTTATAATATGCTTGTTGATGACATAAGTATGTTAAATTCTACGCTGACTTTTTTTATTTATTAAAGATTATAGGTTGTATTCAGCTGATGAGAACCAACGAAATAAAATGGATCCATATTATTCTGCACCAATCTTAGTTCTTTCTTTGCTCAAATTTATAAAAGGGAATTCTTGTTTGAAATCTCTACAGACTAAAGCTTGTAAATGATTATATGTTTTTTCGCTATTCTCGTTATTTTTTTACCAGTTGATCACGGATTGAAATCAGTTAGAGAACCATTGAAAACCAGAGAGTACTGTACAGCTGCTGTTCCATCCTAGTTTGGGAACCATCGGCAGTAAGCACCCACCACAAGAGTTTCGAACCCAGGACCTTCCGGTTACAAGGCCAGCGAGCTCGTATACCATTCAGTCACTGGGACCCAATTCTAGTGAGAAGTCGTGACCAGTGAGGTCCACTTAGATGTCACGTGTGTGGATGGATGTCCCACCAACGACAATGGTTGGAGTCGCGCTAAATCACGAATTGGTAAAAGTTAGAATTCATGAGCCATTGAATCGGGTCCCAGTGGCTGAATGGTATACGAGCTCGCTGGCCTTGTAACCGGAAGGTCCTGGGTTCGAACCATGGTGGTGGGTGCGTACTGCCGATGATTCCCAAACTAGGATGAAACAGCAGCTGTCCAGTACTCCCTATTTTTCAACGGTTCTCTAACTGATATCAATCCGTGATCAACTCGCAAAAACATAACTAACCCTTACAAACCAAACTATAGAAAATTCACATTATTATTTCAGAAAAGTTGTATATACACAGTTGTACAGATTGACGGTAAATTCGATGAAAAAGGGTTTACTCGAACCTTAGAACTTCATGCTTTAAAGTTATCCATAAGCCTAAAATTAACATATCATATACACTACAGTGAACAGGAAGAGGTTTGAGTAATAATATACATAAAAAGCATTCAGAAATGATTTGAAATCAGTCAGTGAGTTAGGAGCAGTGAGCGAAAACCCATAGAAGACAAAAAATAACACACAATAATGTAAGAAATTGAACAATCGCCGCTAGAGTAAGCTTTAAAATTACAAAAAATCCTGAAGAGTCATAGACTAGGACGAAATTACTATTCACTAATTCCCTGGATTTCTAATGGTTCCCTACGTGATTTCAGTTCATTGTCAAGATGATTCCTACAAACAACATGTTATAATTACCAAAACACTTTGGAGTGAAATTGCCTATAACTGATGAATCCTGAATCGGTGGAAACCCACTGAATACAGACGTTAAAAAAAACGGTGGTATATTTTTAGTTGTGTATTAATAAAGTACATTGATTGTGTACACTCTCACATAAACATATGGCGCCAATTATTAATCGTTTATCTCAGTTTGTCACTGAGAATGAAACCGTAAATATCCGAAGAGATGAAACTGACTTTTGAAAGTTGGAGTAAGTATTAGTTGTATTTTATTGTTGTTAGTTATAAAAATCACACCTATTGAGATGAAATTACACACATACACAAATGCACACTTACACACACATGCACAAGCAAAGAAGCAGAGAATTGTCGCCAAACTGTCATCATTAACTTCATTTGGATAGCTATGATGAACACTAGTCTATCAAAAAGTAATAACTTAGAAGCTTTTATACACTAATTTAATGTGACAGAATATGAAAGATTATGGGCATTGTATAAAATTTTGACAACTACTCAGTGTTGATTTTGCCAGTTTCCCTATTTACAGTTGAATATTTCATTTTGTTTTCGTAGCTTAGTGTCATTGAGCAGTAGCCCTGCCGCTGTAAGTTTGCCTCTATTATCTTCAAATCTGAAAAGTTTACCAACACAAAAGTGTACCATCAAATAGACGTGAAGTTTTTAGCTCAGGTGTATGATTTCAGTGTTGTTTACTTCCGAAGCTTTCACTGTCATTCTGAACAACATCTTCAATCTGAAATGAGGGTCGGAAATTCTCCATGAATGTATTATTCCTCTATCCTTGTTGCCTTGAATGTGGTTGGTTGTTTCCGTAGATTTCACTTTGTCTGAATCCAGTTGTATTCACATTTGTCTTTACAGTGATCTAGTATTTGATCTAAATTAGATCCATATCTGCATGTCTACTAATTGTAAATTGATTTGAGTTCCAGGCCGTTGGAACTTTTCTGGTGTTCTTTGGGTTTTTTTTTACATTATCTAAGATTTTTACATTGTCGCAAATGAAATGAAACCCTCCTTTTAATCTGAAGTTGGAAGATGACTCACATCTTTGATTGACCACTTTTGTGAAAGTAACACGAGACATTTTCTTAATCTGTTTTCCCCTCAAAATGTAGCATTACTTCTCTCAATGTAGCATAAATTTTGTCATACTAGAATGAACCGGTGGCATTTCAAGATAAAACTCACTCGGTATTTGTTCAACAGATGAATTAAGAAGTCACTGCAGCTACGTCGATTACTGTGTACAAAATAGAATGCTCTTTAGTTAAGTTAAAATGTAACAGATACCCTTCCTTTGTTGATTCCAACTGTGGACATCAGTTTACTTGTAAATGACGAAGCAGATATATTTGGAGAACAGATGGAAGAGCCTATCTTATATCTCTGAAGATGTATTGAAAAGTCTGAGATTAAGAGGAAGTAATTCATCGTCGGACATCTGATTTACTCAGGACGTCAGGTAGACATTACCCATCACTTTTCCTCTTATTGGAGAATCTTCAAACACATTACACATAAAAGTACAGTATTATTTTTCATTTTACTAGCTCAACACTTGATTCGTCTATGTAACATGATCGCAGAGTTGACTTTCTTGAACTATATTGTATATAACGTATTTATTTAGTATCGCTAAAGAAACTGACAACAAAAGCTTTCTATTTGACATGTAGTCGTGATGAGATTGTTATGGGCGACTGCAGGCCAACTTCATAGTCTACCAATCACATGGGATGAGATTGAAATGCGTAACATGGAGAGATTTGTACGAAATAGTTGGGTCAAAACTGGGTGACGAGCACTGCTGTTTTCTCTACTCCGATGCACTAACTTCATAACGAGTTAAACCTGCTGACTTGACTAGACTTGTGGTCTGCCGTAAATTACTTGACCATTGGTACTCATCAACAGTGCCACTTCATAATGACTTCAGACCTTGCCCTAACCCGGTTCATCAGTTTTGTTTTCAAATATTTGAGTTTGTTGGTGGGGATTTGCTTTGTTTGAAGTTTGATCACGAATTGATATCACGTAGAGAAGCATTGAAAACCTGGGGGTACTGGAAACTTGTTTCGTCCTAGTTTGAGACTAATCGGTATTACTTATCCACTGGGTTTCTAACTCATGACCTTCCGGTTACAAAGCGAGCTGGTGGAGCATTCAGTCACTGCGACTTTTGAAAATTAATCTAATGCCGGCTAGTAACTGGAGTTCTGGTGAGAAGTTTATACCAGTGGGGTCCATATGGTCGGCAGTGAGAGCAAATACTCACAGATGACATTAGCTGGTGGTCATGCTAAGATCACAAAATGACAGAAGTCGAAATTCATTACACGTCCAATCGGGTTACAGTGGCTGAATTGTCTACCAGCTTGCATTCTAACCGAAAGCTCCTAGTTTTGAAACCTTGTAGATGCGTGCTGCCGATGAGTCCCAAATTAGGTCAAAATAGCCGTCTAGTATACCTCGGTTTTCAATGCTTCTCTAACTGATATCCATCCACGATTAAAACTTAGAATATCTGGGAACTTGAATGGTTGAGGATCACTTGTCAGAATGCGGGTTTTAAAATGGTTATTGAGTTAGAATCCCTATAGACAGTATTCACATCTGTTAGGAAATCATTACTAGCTTCAGACATCTGGATCATATATGCATCAGTAAGGAGTGATCGCAAAACTTTAACGGTACAACTTAACTGAAATCTATTTATTAAAAATACAGTTTGAAATAATTAGAGTTTAATTCCAGGCATTGGTTGGTTATGAAAAATACCGACAACAACAACAGCAGCAGCAACATCCAGCACCTATCACCATCAACCGAAGGGATTTGAAAGAGGTTACCTCATTCATTCACTTATCTAGGGAGCATTGTCTCAACTACAGGAAGAACGGACAAGGAGGTCAAATCGACAATCGGGAAGGCGAGAAACATATTCATCAACCTGAAACCAATCTGGAAATCTTCGTCACTCAGCCTGCATCAACAACAAAATGATTCGGATTTTCAATACAAACATCAAGTCGTTTCTTCTATACGGATCAGAAACTTGGTGGGTCACAAAGAATATTTCCAACAGGTTGCAGACCTTTATCAACAGCTGTCTTCGTTCTATACTGAAGATCAGATAGCCGGAAAGAATCACCAGCAAGAAACTTTGGGAACAAACAAAACAAGAACCAGTCGCTCAACAAATATGCAGGAGAAAGTGGAGATGGATTAAACACTCGCTGAGGAGGCCACTCACTGGGTGACATCGCGCGTCAGGCCAGTGCTCGAGTGGAACCCGAAAGGGAAGCGGCGAGTGGTTCGTCGGTGCAAGGGTGACATGGAGGATATCGTGTGAAGAGGAGTTGAAACAGTATGGACTAACCTGGATGCAATTGAAAAGTACAGCAGAAGACAGAAGCAAGTGGAGACGTGTAGATGAAGCCCTTTGTTCCACTAGGAACCCAAGAGAACAATAATAATAATAATTCCAGGCACCTGTTGTGATGAACAGCATTAATTATCGTTCACAATATCACTATTGCCTATGCCAACTGTGTCTGGCCTCCTCAAAGTTATTGATGCACTCCTTTACTAAGATCACTATTTCTTTATCTTCATCCCTTCTTGCAGCTGATCAATGGGAAAATCAAAGTAATCATAAGGTTTAAATTAGTGTTTTTTAAACACTGACAATTGTTAGCCCATATTTAGTTATATTTTAAATAGATTCACTTTATTTTCATTCCCTTACCATTCGAGAAGAACGTAGAGCTTCAATCTTGAGTCTTGCTGTTTCCTTAGACATAGTGTTATATAATGGGTCTCTTAACTTGACTTATTAATGGCCAGACGAGGTTCAGGAGTACGTCAGCCGAAGATAAAACCCAGACTACATAAGGGGATCGAGACCATCCTACCATTGAACCACTAAAAAAAAATTGGTATACTACTTTCATGTATTTTAAACTGCTTCCCTAGTTCACCTGGTCACATTATGTACACAGAACAAACAGATAATTCTACTTCTACTTTAAATGGAATGAATTGCCTTAGAGAAGTTAACAGTGGAATGCAGAATTCATCAATGGGAAGACCAACAACCAACACTTAATTCAAAAAATGCAGTTAACATATTAATTCTGAACACGATGAGACTCGTATCCTGGTTTTCAACTCCAGCTGTCATTAATCAAATAGTAGTAACACTGTATTTCTAAATGTATTACCATTAAACAATGTTTGAAATAGTTAGGAAAAGATTTGATAAACACTTAATCATGAAGAATTTAAAACTCTCTTCTAAGCATTATACTACTAATAATACCACTACTCATCACTTAATTGATTCCCTCATTTCACCTTAATTCTTTTGCCCATATCGCTATTACCTAATCACATTAAATGATGCAGTCAGTAATTGATAAATTAATGATCTCAAAAGTTAATTAATGTTAATAGCTAATTAATCACTTTACATAAAGGTAAGGGAAATTCTCATTTCTTTTTATCTCATAATATTGCTGAACTTTTAGTTAACTAATTGGATTGAATAATTGATCGATCAATAGACTGATTGTTGTTTAAATTACACTTAATTTTGTTGGGGCGGGTTTTATGATTTTGTTTATTCAGGTTGTGTGAAGAGTAAGTGTGAAAGAAAGGAAGAAAAGAAGAAGGTGCGCTCAAAAACATGAATGTAACAATTGAAATTTGAGAACACGGGGAAAATTTCTTTGAAATTAAATTAAACTGGGATCATTGAATAATGAAAAAGAAGTGAAAAAAGAAACAGAATAAAGATAGATTCCCTAAGGTGTAGATTTTGATGAAATTTCTTAATTTCACCTCTTTTGTTCACACCTATGCATGCCTGTTCTTTGGTAAGGGATTAAACGTTAGAATTTTAGGGGATCAGTGATGAATTTACTTTAGGTACTTATAAGATTTTCAACTTAAGAGGGTGTTCATGATGCTCCTGTGTTCTCTGCACTGTGTGGTTTACTCAAAAAGCTTTAATCTACGGGTATAATTTAGCAGTCAAGAGTCATGACATGTATTTCTTCATATCATCCCACGTGTAAAACGACTAAAAACTCAATTAAACTAGGATAATGTGAAATATTTAGACAGAAGAAACATAAAGAATGCCAGAGAATTTCTAGTGGCGTAGTACTTCAATCAGTTTGCAATTAATAAACACGCACATGCAGATCAAAATTATCGATCAATGAAAAACACGTCAAACAGACAAAAAGGACAGATTTTAGGTTCCATTTTCTGCTGTCTTCTTCATCTGGGCCCACTATTACCCATAGTCTCTCATCTCCTCCATGTCATCCTTAGAACAACGGCTGACTCGTCATTCCCGATTCAGATTCCATTCGAACGATGGCCTCGCCCACGATGTCATTTGACCTTCTCCTCAGTGTGTGCCAAATCCATCTCAGTTTTCTCCTGCATCTGTATGCTGAGAGATAGGTTCTTGTTTGTTTTTGTTCCCATAGTTTCTTGCTCTTAATTCTTTCTGGCTGGTCATTTGATCTTCACTGTAGAGCCAACGAAGGCAGCTGTTGATAAACGTTTGCAGCAGCCTGTTCGAAATGCTTTTCCCTAAAGCGCAGTGAAAGTTTCGCACGTATATAGAAGAAATGGCTGACTTATTATTTGTGTCAAAAATTCGAATTTTGTTCTTTATGCTGAGTCCGTGCAAAAGATTTCCACACTGATTTCAAATTGCTGAAGGTGTATCTTGCCTTTTCGATTCTGACTGGCTGGTTTCGGCAACTTCATCCGTTCCGCCTGTGGTGGAAACGATGCCTCCAAGATAAGGGAAGAAAGTAACCTCTTCCAAATTTCTCTTGTTGATGGTGATTGTTGCTGGTTGTTGCTGTTGCCGTTGGTGGTAATGGTTGGTTATCTTCATCACCTCCTTCTTCTCTATGTTGACCTGTAGTTCTGTAGTCGCTGCCAGGCAGCCTCTTCAGCACGTTTGTTTGTTTTCGCCTGCAAGTCTTCGAGTTTGTATGACATTAGACATAAATCATCCACACATGAAATCCAGATTTCCCACAGTGTTCTTATCATTCCAGAGTATTCTGGTCTTCTCACTCCCAAGCACAGTCTGACACCAGTTATTTAAGAACATTTTCTTTTTCGTTTACTTATTCTGACATGAAAATTATTCTAAACCTGTAAGCAATTGGTGAAAAACCGACAATCTCCCAACGTATATGAATGATATCCTATTGTACTACTCAACTGCCTCAAAAATTCGCGACTTGAAATTTACACATTTCGAGGGTTAATCTAAATAACTTAATTTCCAAAGGAAACTATGATGAAATTTCACTCCTAGAACCGCATACACTGCAAATTATGCATTTGATGAAGTTGAGGCTGTTCATAATCACATCGTCAACTGTAATTACACAACTTCGAGACTTCAGTCTCATAGTTATCTTCCTTCCTCTCCGTTTGCTATTTTGTGTATTAAGATTTTCCAGATGTCCACGACAGGTGTTGAATCATTCCTATTTCACTCACTCTCAGATGATTCGATGAACACAGCTCCAATTATCCGTCTCTTCCTCCACTCTGTTCCATTAGGTTTTAAGACTGTCATACTGGTTGGTCCACCATATTGTATTGTTGTGTCTTTGTGTGTTTGAATGCATGTAGTGCTAAGACTGAGCTATCTCATTAGAGTCAGCTAATCTAGATTTCCCCAGGTGTTTGTGAAGCTGTATTTTAACCGACCCCATCCGGCTACTTCGGCCTATCTTTATCTGACCTCACGACCATCTATCGAAGCAAGTGAGAATATATGTAATAGGGATAACCCAACAACTATTGCAGACAGCTAGAAGAATATACTACTCATACAACAAATGCTAGAGAAGACAGAGAACTATAAAATTTAGGTTTCAAAGTTGTGCACTTACAGGTGATGTGGTTATGAAGAAGAAATTGTGTTCTAAAAGTTAACCAGTAAATAATTGTGTTTAATCATATTAATAGATTTATAATGTATAGAATTTTCAGTGGGGTTTATTATTGTTTAATTCATTTTGTGTTCCCGGTAGAACATAGGGCTTCAAACATCAGCTTTGAAGTTTCAGTAGCAGTGGTTGCATTTTAAGGGATAGGACTGCTAGCCCCAGTGGGCAATGAGGAAACAGGCATAAAATGGACTCACACAAAAAACCTGGAGGGTCTGGACTTCACCGATGATATATGTATGATTTCCCACAAACTCGAAGATATGCAAGCGAAAAGCAACAAGTTGGTAGAAGAAGCATCAAAGATAGGACTTACTTCAGGTGAACATAGAGAAAACAGAGGTGATGAGGATTCCTGGGCAACACCACCAACAGCAACAACAACAGACAACAATCAGCATACATAGAAGGAACCTGAAAGAAACAACCTCTTTTACCTACCTGGGAAGCACCGTTTCAACTACAAGCGGAACTGACGAGGATATCAAAGCAAGGATCGGAAAAGCAAGACAAGCTTTCACTACTCTCAAGTCTGTGTGCAGGTCAACAGCACTCAGCATCAAAAGTAAGATCCGGATTTTCAACTCCAATGTGAAGTCAGTGATACTCACTATACGGATCAGAGACTTGCGCTGCACGTCATAAAGAGCATCTCAAACAAACTACAGACCTTCCTTAACAGTTGTCTTCGCTCAATACTCAAGATCAGATGGCCGGCCAGAAAAGATCAGCAACAGAGAGGGATCTCTGGGAGCGAACCAACCAGGAACCGATTGTGAAACAGATGGGCAGGAATAAATGGAGATGGATTGGCCATACTATGAGGAAACCATCAAGTAACGTCACTAGACAAGCCCTTGAGTGTAACCCGAAAGGGAAGCGGCGAGTTGGTCGTCCATGGGTGACTTGGAATAGGTCATGTGAAGAGGAGATGAAAACGTGTGGACAGACTTGGAGCCAGGTGAAGAGTGTGTCAGAGAACCGAACGCAATAGAGACGCACGGCTGAAGCCCTACGTTCCTCTAGGAATTAAAGGATACAATAATAATAATAATAGAACATAGGGCTTCAAACCTCAGCTTTGAAGTTCCAGTGGCATTGGTTGCATTTTAAGGGGTAGGACTGCTAGCCCCATGCCCAAACTTCCCTCTTTACCAGTCTTATTAATGGCTTAGAGAGGTAAAGGAGCGCATCAGTCGATGATTTCCTTATTTCATTAGGGTCAGCTAATCTAGGTTTTGTGTTCAAATGATGGAATTGATGCTTTATGTATTTGAACGTCATATACTACTACTAGTACTACTAATTTATCAGTATATACAAACTCAATTCGCTGTTTCTCTTGTCTCATCCACACACACATAGTTGAAACTAAAATGCATGCAGACATGATTTTTATGGTTCAATAGTTTCAGTTTAATTGTTTAGGTCTCAAAAACAACGACATTTCACATCACTCACAGTGATGATGATCAAACAAGTAGGTCAGATCACTCATCCATTACATCACTGTTTTGTATTTTTTTTGTTTAAATTAATAATCTTCTTTTTGAATATATACAAATATACAAAGTAATAAGAATACCAAAACTATGTTAAAAAAAATAACCATGTGGTATAAATTAGAAATGCAGAGGTCAGCTAAGAATATTCTTCTCTCATAGCTTTACTTCACAGACGTGCAGTCATATATATGTATATATTGTGTTTCAAATATTCAAAGGAACGTCTTTCTAGGTCAGTTATTGATAACAAAAACATATGAAACTACATATCAGCTAAACTAAACAGCTTTATACAATCTGAGGACATTAAATGCTGAGTATCACTCAAAAATGATTACCATTCAAGCTGTAAGCGCCTGGAAAAGAAGAAATATTGTTCAGAAGAGGTACAGATTCATAATTTGTATAGAGAAGGTGCTTATTATCACCAATGATATTCCTAATTGTGGTGGACTGGATTATGCGTCAGACAGTGGGAAACGAGAAGACAAGGATATCCTAGACCGACGTGAAGAACCTAGAAGACCTGGATTTCGCGCGTGGATGATTTATGTTTGATGTCACACAAATCGAAGACTTACAAGCAAAAACCGACAAACTGGTCGAAGAAGCAGCAAAGACAGGGCTCCAGGTGAACATAGACAAGACGGAGGTTATGAAAATAACCAACCAACCAACAACAACAACAGCAGCAGAAACATCCAGTGCCAATCATCATCAACGGGAGGGATTTGAACGAGGTTACTTCTTTCACTTATCTAGGGAGGGAGCATTGTCTCAACTACAGGCAGGTGGAACGGACGACGATGTCAAATGGAGAATCGGGAAGGCGAGAAACACATTCATCAACCTAAAACCAATCTGGAAATCTTCGTCACACAACTCAGCATCAACAACAAAATTCGGATTTTCAATACAAGCGTCAAGTCAGTCAGTTCTTCTATACGGATGGATCAGAAACTTGGCGGGTCACAAAGAATGCTTCCAACAGCCTGTTGCAGACCTTTATCAACAACTTTCTTCGTTCTATACCGAAGATCAGATGGCCGGAAAGAATCACAAACAAGAAACTATTGGAACAAACAAAACAAGAACCATACGCCAACAAATATGCAGGAGAAAGTGGAGATGGATTGGACACTCGCTGAGGAGACCGCTGGGTGACATCACGCGTCAGACCCTCGAGTGGAACCCGAAAGGGAAGCGGCGAGTGGTTCGTCGGTGCAAGGGTGACATGGAGGAGATCGTGTGAAGAAGAGTTGAAACAGTATGGACTAACATGGATGCAAGTGAAAAGTACAGCAGAAGACAGAAGCAAGTGGAGACGTGCAGTTGAAGCCCTATGTTCCACTAGGAACCCAAGGGAACAATAAATAATAATAAATAAATATAGATTTTAAGGTTAAGAGTTTGAATAGGAAGAAGACGAAAACAAGAATGAATTAACATGGATTACATACCAAATTATTGTACAAGATTAAAAAAGAATGTTTAAGGCCAAACTGCTTTTGTGCACACTTTTCAGGGTTTTCTTTGTGTGCAGTAAGAGCTTCTTCCACTGTGGACAAATGATGTGGGCAGAAACCTTTTGAACAACTCATCCTTGCCTAATGTGATCATTCCTAAAGAAATCTCTGTTGGTACAAATGATATGTAAGAATATGGCGCCGAAGAATTGAAGTATTGGTTCATCTTGTGGTGAGAGCTAGATGCTAGCCAAAGTTGGTAGACAGTAATTGACGTCAATGTTCATGTCCCCAATATTGGTGGTGAGAAATGAGAACAAAGGCCTTGTGTAGGCGGATACATTTAGCATATGGATGATCTGACACAGCCACAAACAGATGCAAGGTTAACTTTCTGTGGGAAACAACCAATCAAAAGACTGTATATTCTACTAACAGTGATCTACAAAAATGTACATTAAAATCTATAAATATGTGTTGATTTTCCTTAATTAACGATCTGTTGCCTGACCCTTGCCTTCTGTTGTTACAATCTTATCTCTCTTTACGATGAGCATATTGGAAGTTGATTATTTGCACACCTATACAGTAGCCTGGTGGCATGGCTTGATTACTTAGCTGCATAGGGGCAAGTGAAGTAATATAAGCACATGGATGTTGGAGCAGTATCACTGGTCATTTATTTAACATTATTATTGATTTATACATGTATGACAAATGTCACTTTTGCTCATTAAATGTATTTCCTCAAGGATCCTTATCATCTAGGATAAACGTGGAAGGAAGATTCTTAGACAGTAAAGGAACTGCCGACCACCTGAAGACTGGGGCAGCCCTCACCCAGTTTTGTAGTCAGAAATGTTACAACTGAAATACACGGGCTCACGAATGACTTCTTATAGGAGTGTAGTGACTATATTTTATGACCACTGGAATGTGACCGATAGGATGTTTTTAGTCCTTAGTGTTCGTTCTAAATGAATTCCGTAAGTTTACGACGCTAAGAAAACAAGATTTAATGAATTCAGAAACTTTTTCCACACTCATCACCTCAATATTGTGCATGTTACACTCTCTTTGATCGGAGTTTCCTTTCACCAGTGTCATATCTAGAAAGCTCATCATTTCAAATTTGGTTTCCTTCACACACACAATTCTCCCCATGGCACCATTGGACCCTTGCCTAGCTTGTCAAATCTAATTCGGGTCCCACTCGAGGGGCCGGCGCGTGATATCACTCAGCAGCCTCTCCAGCGTATATCTAATCCTTCCGCATACTTTTGGTAACAGTAGAAGACGAAAGGCCAAATTATGTACACCTTATCTTCAACGCACCATTTGTACAGATCTTCCATGTTGCGCTACTTCTGGCCTTCATATTGTGTTTCTTTATGTTCCTTTCACGTCTCCCATGTATCTCAGCAACGCTGCATCATTTGCTTTCTCTGACATCAAATCTATCTCTCTGCTATTTGACGTTTTTATGCTGATAAACATCTCTTTATATACTACTGATAAATCTTATTAGTAGCCCACGCCACACTCGTCCCCTATCAAATAGTTACGAACAGAGCCGCTCAGACCTCTTTCCGTTCTACCCCTTCCTGTTTTATACCATGATCCCAGTTTCAGTGTATTTTTAATCCTTCTGCATTTTTGATGGGCTATAGGTTCTTGTTTGGTCCGTTCCCAAAGTACCCTATTGCTTATCTTTCCGATCGGCCATCTCATCTTCAGTATCGAGCAAAGGCAGCTGTTAATAAAATTCTGCAACCGGCTAACTAAAGCTAACGTAAACAAAAAAGTTTTAATTTCCAAACAGTATCACTTGCTTTTTACGCCGAAAATATCCCGCATACACAATCCATCATCTTTTTTAAAAGAAATTATTGTTGTATCGCATTGATTTATTTCACCCGCTAAGATTCCAAACTAGACTGTTAAAACAAACAAGAAAATATCAAATATTCAATCTTTCCAAATGTCTTTGGGTATGTGTTTGTCTGTATTTAGTAAAAGCTTCAGGTGTTTGCTTGTATACCTCATCAAATGGGTTAGTAGTGGCTAGTCTATAGTGATGGTAGCCGTTATCATAAGTCATACCTATTTTCCACCTAACGGATGAATTATTGCCATTTCAAATCGATACTATTTGATTAAAGAATATTTTTCTTTCTTTCTAAATCATATATTATCCAACTGGATGAATCTAGGTATTTACTTAGTAGATTTACAGGAGTTTCACAAAATCTCAAAGTAAAGGCAATCATTAATATATGTAACACTTGAGCACTGCAGTAGTATGAAATTCTATAATAATTGGTTTACTGGGCTTATCACATCGAGACAGCCTGCTGCCTGCTTATAACTTGGACTACCACAACTCCCCATCATTCTATTGCATATAATTTTTCCTGTACACTTTGCTTTAATCGATTAAAATATGACCTACAGTGGTATTATTTACTCTCGCAAGTGTATTTAAAGTGTTTTTTCAACCTTCTTATTCGCCAGTGTATCCCAATACATGTGATAACTGTTCCTAAGGTATGTTTCTCAGTCTCAAAGTGTATTCCTGAACTTTTTATTATCGGTTTTCAACCAAATATGTATTTCTTCAAGGAGACAAAGATGCAATACGCCAATGGATTGGTTCGTACTTCATGTCAGACAACATTATTCCACAGTATCTACTGTCAGTTAATATTTCTTCTGAAGATCTTGTACGAAGAGAAAATACCATGCAATAAACTCCGTAGCATCGGTGGTTCAGCGGTAGAAAGCTCGCCAACCATGCTTGTGGTCCGAGGTTCGATTCCCGGTTGGGGCACAACTTCACCCCCTATTAGCCGGTCGTAAACCTCACAAAGAGGGAAGGTTGGGCATGGGGCAAGCTGTCCCTCCCTGTAAAATGCAACCACTGCTACAGAAACTTCAAAGCTGAAGTTTGAAGCCCCATAGTTCCACTGGGAACGCAAAAGGAATTAAACAATAATAATAAACTCCACTTGTCAGAATAAAGCTATTATTATGATTAAGCACAATTATTTACTGGATAACTTTTCGAACACAATTTCTTATTCATAATCACATCAGCTGTAAGTGAACAACTTTGAAGCCTAATTTTTATAGTTGTCTGTCTTCCCTGGCATTTGTTGTATGAGTAGTCGATTCTTCCAGCTGTCTTGAATAGATGTTGAGTCATCCCTATTACATATATTCTCACTTGCTTCGATAAATGGTCGTGAGGTCAGATAAAGATAGGCCGAAGTAGCCGGACGGGGTCGGTTAAAATAC